>CAUZXS010003685.1:255000-340000 GCA_963585895.1 Sepioteuthis lessoniana
GAAAGTAGCATATAAAACAGCGTGGCACAGTCAAACTCTCTCTCTCACTCTCTCTCTCTCTCTCTCTCTCTCTCTCTCTCTCTCTCTCTCTCTCTCTCTCTTTATTTAACAACCCCTCCGCTCGGGCAGGATATGACACATGGTCAATTTTTAAGCGGAGTTTAGCAGGTTTGAATTCAGAGTTTTCCTTCTCCTAGACTAGTTGCCTCACCAAAGCTGAAGAACCTAGTCAGCCCTACTATTTACCCATAGCTGGAGGGAGAATAATTGGATTCATACCTTTCCCATGGGTATTAGTGTTATATGAAATGCAATCGGTCTCGTCCAGGATTTGAACTCGTGTTGTCGTGTCCATTTCGTAAGACGATAACCATTACACCACGGGCACATCTCTCTCTCTCTCTCTCTCTCTCTCTCTCTCTCTCTCTCTCTTTCAACGGTCCTACCTCGACAACGAGATGCACATACTAGTGTAAACATTTCCCAACAGGGAGGGCTCTCGCCCCAACAAACCTAATGAGCTTCCACTCAACAACCACGCTATGAGGGACTCTTAAATTCTACCAAAAGACTCTTCAATTACATTGAAGAGAAAAATCCTTGTTTGAAGACTAGCAAGATTTTTTTTTGGGGGGGTGAGAACGTCCCTGTTAGGAAAGTTACCCACTCGTGCGTGCGTGATGAAGAGTTTCTTCTGTTCTTTGTTTCGTTCCGTGCGGGAACTTCAGGGGCTGACACCACGAATCTTGCCGGCCCAATGACCAGTGAGCACTTGTATACAAAATGCAACTATATATATATATATATATATATATATATCGACCCATTGTCATAATGGTGAGAATGTTTGCCAATGGTCCAGGAGATCGTGGTTCGATGCCTGGGCGAGTCATACCAAAGACCCCAAAATGGTACTTGATGCTTCCTTGCTTAACATTCAGCATTATATGGTACGGATCGAGGGTAAGTGGAGCAATCCAAGGGAAAGAGTAGCGCTCCCTACACCTCAGTGTAGTAACTTTTGAAAATGGAGCCTTCGGTCGGCTAACTTAACAATATATATATATAGGAAAAGTATGGATCTAATTATTCTCCCTCAGCTGTGGGTAAATAGCAGGGCAGACTGGGTTCTTTTGCATTGCTTAAGTAAACTGTCTAGAAGAAAAAATCTGAATTCAAACCTGTTAAACTCTGCTAAGATATTGTCGCATGGTGCCTGTAAGGAGGGATTGGTAAATACACACACACACACATATATATATAAGGCTATAACTACATCAACATGGATATGGTATTTCTACAAAGTGATATCTAGCCAACAGAGCCTCATAGATCATGAGATACTATTGAGGCGCTTTGGGTTAGTGGTAATGATGCTTCAGCCCCGAAACTATGCCTGAACCACATATAAACATTTGATGAAAGCGTTGTTGGAAGCAACACTATTGTTTGCATGGCAGTCATTATATATATATATATATTGACATCCACAGCAGATCTGTTTCGTTCTATCAGAACTCATCAGTGTGGCTAGACATACTAGATTCCCGTAACTGGGATCGAAACCCGGTTGACTCAAACGCCAATCCAAGACTCTACCCCTCAGCCACGAGGAAACCAGCAGCAGCGAAGTAAATCTTAAACGGTTATGAATCACAATTACTATTGTTTACATACATCCGCTTATATATATATATATATATATACCAAGACTCAAAAAATGGTACTTGATGCCCCCTTGCTAAACACTCAGCATTATAAGTTACCGATCAAGGGTAAAGTTGAGCAATCCAGGAAAGGAGTAGCGCCCTCCCCTACATCTCGGCGTGGTTGTTGATGAAAAGAGAGCCTTCGGGTTGCCCTCGACAACGGTCGCCGAACTTAATATATATATATATATATATATATATATATATATATATATATATATATCGTTATTATTTATGTATAACACGCATTCATGTATAACATAAACATCGAACTTTGGACTACGAAATTCTTGGAAAATATTCTCGTGTGTAATGTACTCATTGACTTTTTCGAATTAATTTAACCAAAATTTTGAATTTGTTAAACTTTTTATCGGTTCGTACAGACTGAAAAGAAGAATTTACCTCATTTACATAACGTGTTAAAACACAAAATATTCACCCAATTAAGAGCAAACGGACGGACATGTGCATACAAAAATGAAACTGGCTTGGGGTGGCAATAATCTCACTTTAGGCGATATAAACTTATAAACAAACGCATATTTCAGTGGATTTGTTTGGGCAATAGATATTACTTACTTTCGGCCATACTGTCCAGAATATGGTAGGGCATGGGTCCAGAAAAAAGTTATATTGTTATCGGGTATAATATGCACTTCTAACATTTGAGCTAAAAAAATCGGGGAAAATGGTGCGAATTATACACAATAACTGTAGTTTGCTGTATTTATAAATAAAGAGCGCTCAGTATTGATGATTGAGCATATATATCTCAGGTAGAATAGCGTTGTCAACAGCATTTGATGACTGTCAGTTTTTCGGCAATGCGATCATATATATATATATATATGTGTGTGTGTGTGTGTGTAGTTAAGCAGCTGTCTTTCATTTAAGCATTTTTGATTAAACTATAAAGACATATTTTGTCTATATCATTTTATTAAGATCCTTCAAGTTTTCTGATAAGTATCTTGGTTTTAGGTTGGAATTAATTCATCCACCAATTTCAACCTGAAACCAAGACACTTATAAGGAAATTTGAAAAGATCTTAATAAAATTATATGGACAAAATGTATCTTTATTATTTAATCAAACATGTTTATATATATATATATATATATATATATATATATATATATATATATATATATATATATATATATTGATTGATTGATTTATTGAATATAACAGACTTCTACTCCTTCTTCTATTAGTAGTACGTTCAAGTCTGCATATGTGCTTTCAGTTATAATTTTTCGGTATTTGAAGAAAGAGCACAAATGTGTTTTAAAGTGTTAAGAGATTGGACTAGTGCCGGATAAGTGGAGTTTTAAGCGTTTCGAAGACACATCCATATTATACAAATGTTATATACAAGCGTGTGGTTGCCAGAAAAATACGACTGACAAGATTTAGTTCATTTCGTTTATTGAAAAAATGAAATAAACAAGCGGATGAAATATCTGGCTGGCTGACGGGCGGTTATCTGGTCGGCGGCAAGCGTTTGCTTTCATCTGGTCTGACGGTGTGGTCGGGTGACGCTCTCAGCGATGTTTGGAGGATTCAACGGCCCATGTGACTTCCGCTTGTTCTATTTATATGTTCCCGACTTTAAAAACCGGTCCCAGAAAATACTATTGTGGAAAAAAATGATTGGTTGAAAAATAGACCTTTTTTTATAACTGAGAATTTTCTGGGGATTTTGAATGGACCATGCGCGAAGCCTATGCGCAGAAGCCATGATCTTCTCAGTTTGACACTGGCCGTTGTTGGGTCATCATCTGGTAGATCTTATTTTCTTCAGCAGTGTCGATGTCTATCGGTCTTTGCTTTGTGTTTTTTAGTAGTTAGGTGGATGAAGAGTTAAGTGGGTGAATCAGAAGAGATTTGATGTATTTTACTATAACACAAAGGAAAAACAAAAAAAAAAAAATATCCTTATTCTTGAAGCTCTCCTTTCAAAGATTGACAAAACTTCTTTAAACAAGATCAATTTCGAATGTATCAGCCGTGTTCTGAAATGCCACTAACATTGTTCCCAACAATCCTACCTCTTACTTCCAGTAACGTTCTTTACTTTTGCGAATTCTCCTCCTACTTGTTCCTCCTCCTCCTACACTTCAAATAGATGCATACATCTCGTTATTGTGCTTTTTATTTCAAATGTTCGTTTAATTGAAGATGTTTCCAGCCGAGGCCGAAAGTATTTAGGAAAAATATGGCACCTTTTTTAATTCATTCCATCCAGATGCCAAACGACTTACACGAAGAGTAGAACGGAACATTAATAGAATAAGCAGAAGTGTTTGAAAGAGAAAATACTGCCTATATATATATATATACACACACACACACATATATGTACACACTCCGGTGCATAAACATGGGGCACCTTTTTGAATTCATTCCATCCAAATGTCAAACGTCTAATACGAAGACTTGAACGGATCGCTAATTGAATAAACAGAACTAAAGTATCTGTCTTATTTAATCAAACATCTCTAAAAGAGAAATATATATATATATATATATATATATATATATATATATAGAGAGAGAGAGAGAGAGAGAGCAAAAAAAGAATGTGAGATGACTGCAGTATGATATTTTAAAATCCAATTTCGACCGAATTCCCGCTGCGTGAGTTTAACAGGTTTGACTTCAAAATATGTCCTTCTCATAGACTGGTTGCCGTTCTAAGATTAAAGAGCACAGTCTGCCCTACTATCTACTCATAGATAGAGGGAGAATATTTGAATTTATTCTCGTTTTTCAGTTTCACTCTAATCAGTCAGGATCAGGGTGCAGAGGAAGGTCAATCCTCCAGTTGTCTCCATTTATTTGCTCAGCGTTCATGAAACTAAAGGGGAAACAGTTGGTTAGATGTTTACAGGTCAGAAAATGCCGCCAAGTCGGACGATCCTGCTCATTTCACTCATTTCTCACTTCTGCTTCCCACCTCTTTCATATTACAATGACATCACTTGGTCTCTACCATCACCACCAAACGACCAAACGACCAACCATACCATTCATGTTTTGGCTGCTTATTAACAAGTACTTGTTTTTCTTATCGTAAAACACATCCGCTTTTTTTCCTTTTTTTTTTCTTCATCTCATAATCTCAGTGAATTTCCTTTCTTTCTCCGACTCAATACCCATTTTACTTTTCTTTATTTAATTACTCAAAATACGAAAGCTTCATATATTTGTCGTTTCCCGTTTGCAAAACAGTTGGTATTTACCAGCACTCATGCGCGTGCGCACACACACACACACACACACACATGTATATATATAGAGAGAGAGAGACAGAGATGAAAAAACACAAGGTCTTCAAAAGATGATTTTATTTATTGAATCATTTGCCATCGTTAAACGTTTTGGCTTTAATACCTTCGTCTGGGCGTGTGAGTTATTAGTAAGTGAAAACCTTCAACTCTGTACATTTTCATTCGGTCGGATTTATTACCAGTTTTTCCCCTTAACATACGCGCGCACACACATACGCTCACCCCTCCTCTCGAGCAGAATATGATACAAGGTCAATTTTTAAGCGGACTTTAACAGGTTTGAATTCAAAGTTTTCCTTCTCCTAGACTAGTTGCCTCACCAAGGCTGAAGAACCTAGTCTGCCCTATTATTTATCCATAGCTGGAGGGAGAATAATTGGATTCATACCTTTCCCGAGGGTATTAGAGCTATGTGAAATGCAATCAGGATTTGAACTCATGTCGCCGTGTCCATTTCCTACGACGATAACCATTACACCACGGGCACCTCCATATGTGTAGATATATGTATAAATCTATTTTTAAAGAAAACCTTATTTTCATCTTGTCGGTAGAGTCTAAATTACCATGATTGCATCCCTTGTTATATATATATATATATGTGTGTGTGTGTGTGTGTATATATACTAACTCTTCCGCCGGAAAATGATATGACACAAAGTCAGTTTTAAGTAGATTTTAACCGGTTTGTTTTTAAACTAGACTGGTTGCCCAACAAAGGTTAAAGAAACCAGTCTGCCTTACTATTTTCCCTTGTCTGGAAGGAGAATTGTTGAAGTTATACATTTCCCTGGGGTATTAGCGCTAAGGGAAATGCAAACTGCCATGTCAAGGATTTGAACTCGGGCCGATGAGTCTGTTTCCTTCAATGGTAATCATTTCACTACGAGCACCTCCATCTACAGTGTAACCCGATATAAGAGACCCTGATGTAAGAGAGATTTTTTTCTCTGGTCCCAAATTAGAGCCTGTGTTAATATATATAAATTAGACCCGGATATTAGAGACTTATCATGTCCCGACGACTCTCTTATATCCGGGTTACACAGTACTATTATATGTACGTATGTGTGTCGGTATATGTATAGATTTATTTATCCACCCTGCCCGCGAGGCCTAGATTAACCCGACTGCATCCCGTGTACAGAGGTAAGGACCTACCCCCCATCAAAAATGGTATCCTTGATATGACACTTTACTGCATCCAGTTATATATATATATATATATATATATATATATATATATGGGTGTGGGTGTTGGTGTATACAAGGGGTTGACAAAATAATGGAAACACCTTGAAATTTCAAAGAAATTTATTTTAGTATAGTTTTCTGATTGCAGCCCTCCCATGAAATCCGGCTTTGTGCAGTTCCTTTCAAAGAGTTTTTGAAGAAACTGGGTTCTCGAGATGGTCATTAAGCTCTGCTGTAATTTTCCAAACTGTATTCTTGTGATCCTTTTCTAACAATCCACGTCAAAGTCCTACGTCTTTCGCTTTCTTCCAGAGTTTTGCTTCAGTGAGGAGGTTTTTCCTTCTTTCTCAAATGCTGTCATTACTTTCCAGACAGTATTCCTTTCTACAGTAAATAATTCAGCAGTTTTTGTTACACTAGCGCCTGCCATACGAACATCAAGAATAAAAATAAAATAAGACGAGAAAAATTAATAATAAATCAAAAAACATAAAAATAACAAACGTTTGATGGTTTTATCTGAGTTTCAAAATTATGATACTAAATTTCTTAGTGTTTCAATTATTTTGTCTAATCTCTGTATATTCGGGAACCTGTGTGAGCTTGTTTATATAATGAAGAACTCAGTTCTAACAGGTTTTATACCCAAAGTAGAAATGACGTTTACTAATGCAAGAATACACAACAGAGAATAGATACACGACAAGGTTGTTTCCCAACCAGGAACGGAAAGGAATCGAAACTGCCAAGTTGTTGTAAATTTCTTTTGCGTGAGCCAGGGACGGGGTTAGAGGGAAGGTTAGGGCGAACCCTTTTTCTCAAAAGATCAAAGGAAGATAACTCGATATTGAGGACCTGTCCATCACGAAGAAAATGGCGTTCCGATATTGAAAGATCCAACGGAGCATCGTCTGGCGTTCGTCAGTCAAAGGCGCCAATCGCCTGCGTATATAGACCAGAGAACCTTTGATGTCAAGATATCTAACGTAGTCAAAGAATGCTATATGATCGGATATATGCATATGTGTGTGTGTGTGTATGTGTGTGTGTGTGTGTGTGTGTGTGTGTGAAAACAAAATATTCAGATATTGTATTATTTATATATGATAAAGTGCCAATGTTAGGTTTTTTGTTATCTTTTTTTAATAAACCATCATCAGGGTATATATACGACATGTTAAATGGTTCATCCGAAAAATATTTCCAAATGATAAATAAAAATATGAATATACACATATATATATATATGTGTGTGTGTGTGTGTGTGTGTGTGTACGAGCTGAATACACACACACACACACACACACACACACACACACACACACAGATATATATATATATATATATATATATATATATATATATATATAAAGCTTAAACAATCTGAATTAGTTTTTCTGATTTTTTTCAAAAGCAATATGTTGCTGTTAGAAAAATGTTCAGCTCTGCCCTTCTTCTTGAACGACTCAAACACACATACACACACACAAACACACACACTCACACACACACACATATATATATATATAACGAAAATCACAGTAAATTATAGCGAACAATTCATATTTTCTATCTGTACTTGTATCGTAATCTATTTTTGTTGACATCACCAATACTGACGAATGTTGTGGTTATTTTATATTTTTCCAAATGTCCGTACTGGTTTTTAGGCAAGATCTTTTTCCCTCTCCCAATGATCTGTCTTTTATCTTTAGAGGCCCATTTTTTTTAAGTTCATGAACATAATATAGTAGATTTTTAGAAATTATTGTTTACAAAATGTAAGGCTGTTTTCGTGGGTGAGGTGTGTATTGGGAAAATTAGTTACATTATAAAATCGAGAGATGTCAAAACTAAAAAAAACTGACAGTTAATGATAAACAAGTGTGGGTCACCTCATGTCGGTTGATGTGTTTATTACTACTACTACTACAACTACTACTACTACTACTAATAATAATAATAATAATCTGGATCAGTGCAGAATAGATCAACTCACTAATTTTGAAAATAATGTATCATAAATTTATGATTTTCCTCTCCTCGTCAATTTATAAAAATGACAGGATTTTAGATATTTGCTGTTGCGAATTTAGACAGTTTCCTTCTCCTAGACTTGTCGCCCTACTAAAGCCAGACTACCCAACTATTTAATACATACATGCATACATACATACATATATACATACATACATTGTGTCCTAAAAGTTACCTAGGAAACTAAATATCAAATCTTTACAAAACTAAAAATGTAGGACATCCGTTAAGCAACAGGTTATCATAGATTTTAGAAGTACTGTATTTAGTACATCTGTGCTCGCAGTTGAGAAGAAATATTTCAGAAATTATTGCCCACAAAACACAAGACCATATTGAATAGATCAAGTAGGTGTTAAAAGAATCGGTTTCATTGTAAACATTAGTACATCATCTAATCTCGGCCAGGAGACCAGACCTTATAATAATCAAGGAAAAAAAGAGAACTTGCAAAATTGTCGACTTTGCTGTCCCGGCTGACCACAGAATAAAACTAAAGAATGTGAAAAGAAGGATAAGTACCTCGACCTTCCTAGGGAATTGAAAAACTATGGAACATGATGGTGACAATTATACCAATTGTGATAGGTGCTTTTGGTACAGTAACGAAAAGATTATAAAAGGGGCTGGAGAACTTGGAAGTTGGCGGACGAATGGAGACCATCCAAACTACAGCATTCCAGAGTACTGAAAAGAGTCCTGGAGACTTGAGGAGACTTGCTGTCACTCAAACTCCAGTGAAAGACCATCAGCTAACGCTGATGTGAAAAACTATAATGATGACAATAAAAATCTGGAACAGAGCAGAATAGTTCAATTCACTAATTTTGAAAATAAAGTATCATAAATTTTGAATTTTTCTCTCTCAATCAATTTATTAGAATCGCAGGATTTTGTTATCACTCGATCTTTTTTTGTTTTTAATTTCGTTTTACTTTACGCTAATGCCCTTTGGAAATGGATGAATTCATCTGTTCTCTCCGCAGCTATCGGCGAATAATAAGGCAGGCTGGGTTCTTTAGCCTTGGCAAGGCTATCAGTTTGTAAAAAGAATAAAAACAGCTCTACTCTGCTAAAAAAATTAACTTTGTGTCACTTCCTACTTGTTGCGGAAGGGTTGCTTAAATACGCCCCTCTCAAAGCATTTTCATACTCTCTTGGTAATCATTAGAAGAGGCAGGTGGTTTTCTCCCTCCCTATATGCGTAACTTGGATTGTATTCAAGCTGACCAATATTTGTTGGTTTAAATTCGAATTGAGAGGTTTCTATGATTTTACTTTGAGAAATATTACCATCGGTCAATATCATATATCCAGAAAAAAATGCTTTTTTCCAAAAGATGAGGAGCGAACTACGAAAAAGTCAAGTCATTTTCAGATTCAGGGTTCTCTAAGTTTTCCTTGCATTTTTAGTTTGTGTCTTCGTTTTTTTGTCTTTTTCTTTCTTTATTTCTTTCTTGTTTATTTGTTTGTTTCTCTCTTTCTTTCTTTTTTTCATATTCGTCAGTTCACACACTCTCTGTCTCTCTCTTTTTCTGTCTTTTCAGTTTTATTTGTGTATACATTGCTTTTTATTTTCGTGTCTTCATTTCTTTTTTGTATGCATCTTTCTTTCTTTCTTTCTTTCTTTCTTTCTTTCTTTCTTTCTTTTCGTTAGTCTTTCTTTTTTTCCCCTGATTCTTTTTTTATTTTCTTCTTTCTTTCTATAACGTTCTTTCTTTCTTTCTTTCTTTCTTTCTTTCTTTCTTTCTTTCTTTCTTTCTTATCCATTTTTGTTTTTTCTTCTTTCTTTCTATAATATTCTTTGCTTTTTTCTTTCTTTCTTTTAATGTTCTTAGCTTTTCTTTCTTTCTTTCTTTTTGCCCGGTCGGCTGTAGCTGAAGAATACACCGACTGCTTCTCTGCAGAGGGGTAAATCTCCCCCAACGAGTGTCCTAGATATGACACTAAAGAATCCAATGATGAGGTTTCAGTAATACTGGAGCTTTGGGAAATGCGGAGTATTCATTCATTGCCATCTTTCCCAGGTCCACTCTGGCCCGGAATGATAGCGCCTGATATGGTCCTATCTAGGGATCAAATTGAACTAAACCGCGTTTTTATGCAAAACTGAACTGCTTGAAATAAAATTGTTTTGATATTTAAACTGCTTACTAATGCTAAACTGAATTGTTTGAAATAGAACTGTTTTTGACATTGAAACTGTACTTACGTTAAAGAGAATTATTTGAATTAGAACAGTGCATTTCGGAAACTGTTTCCTTTCATTAGAAAAAATATCATCCACTTTTACCAACTATCACGAAGATTTTGGTCTGTGTAGTGAGTTGGCTCCTAAATACAGGCTCCACTACTGTTATGAGTATTTGTCTGTCTCTCCGCCAAGAAAGAGTGTTGTACAGGGCTTTTTTTATAGTGGGAGCCGGGCACGAGCTGAAACTCAAATGCGCTGTGGGTACAAAAATACCTTGTCCCCCGTCGGCATACTCCTAAAAAAGAAGCGCCTCAGGCGTCAGGCAATAAACTTAACCTTGGCGAAGCTAGTGAAAGCATAGGGGAAGGCCTCCCTAGGCCAAAGGAGAGTCAGTCTCAGCCACCAGAAAATGATGCAAAACTTCTGCTGCACACATCCATATTCATCCATATCTCATCATTATTTAATTCAAATGACACTGAGCATGTACATACTCCATCACTCACACACACACACACACACACACACACGCTAGAGGTATAACGGTTATCTGTTCGGAAAATGAATTCATCTCACTGAATTCTTGTTAAAACTATTTGCTTTGACTTGGAAAAGGCATGAAATCACATCTTCCCTCCTTGTAGTTAAATAGTAGTGCAGACTAGCATTGGTAAAACAACATGCCAGGAAAGAAACTCTGAATTGAAACCTTCTGCCAACACGTCATGGGCCAGCATTGTAGGGCAACGCCTATAATTCCAAAAGTCATATAGACCTTTCTCTTTCCTTCCCTTCTATTTCTCTCTTTTCTTATCCTCTATGTCCTTCCCTTCTTATCCATTATGACACACTTTTCATTTTCATTGTAATCAAACATTTATAAATTTCGGCTTTATATGACCCACAAGGAGTTGATATGTCATTAAACAAATGGACCTAACCAAACAAAACAAAACAAAACTAAATAAACTCTTCTTCTTCTTCTTCTTCTTCTTCTTCTTCTTCTTCTTCTTCTTCTTCTTGTCTCTGTCTCTCTCGTCTTCTCTTCTATTCCTCTCTTTCTTCTTTCTGTCCGTCTCTCTTTCTCTATTTCTCTGCTATTCTCTTTTATTTCTCTCTCTCTCTCTCTTTAGAGTCTCTCTCTCTCCCTCCCCCCTCTCTCTTCAATTTCCCTCTTTTTTTTCCTCTGTGTACTTCATTTCTCCCTTACGACTTTCTCGTATTTTTTATTATATGAACAAATGAATCAAATTTTAGCATTAAATAACCCAGAACGTGTTGGTATGCCATTAAATAATCCAAACTAAACTTCTTAGACTACTTTTCTATCTCTTTTTTTTTTTACACATTTTTTTTATGATTTTCTTTTTTTTTTTATGAATGTTCTTTTTTTTGTTTTTTTGGTGAATGAAGAAATATTATTTAGATCAGAGAAATCGATTCGTGTATTCCATAAAATATTGATTGCAAAAAAGATGTTCATTTTGCACAATTAGAACGAAACGTTCGATTATATTGACCAGGTGTATTTCTTTGTCAGTGTTTCCTTTGGAATCAATATGCATGTATGTAGGTAAGTATGTATGTGCATATGTATGTATATACGTTTGTATGTATGTATATATGTATGTATGCATGTAAGTATTTATATACATATGTATGTATTCAAGTATATATGTATACATACATCTATATATTTATGTAAATATGCATGTGTGTATATATATATGTGTTTATGGATGTATGCAAGTATATATGTATTTATATATGCATGTACGTATATATGTATATATGTATGCACGTATGTATACATGTACGCATATATATATATATATATATATATATATGTGTGTGTGTGTGTGTGTGTGTGTGTGTGTGTGTGTGTGTTTGTCTAATGGTTTGAGTGTTCGCCAATGGACCGGGAGACTTAGGTTCAATACCAGGTCACGTCATACCAAAGACTTAAAATGGTACTTGATACCTCCTTGCTTAACACTCAGCAATATAAGATACGTATCAAGGGTAAAGTGGAGCAATCCTGTGAAAGGAGTAGCGCCCTCCCCTACACCTCGGTGTAGTAGCTATTGAAAAGGGAGCCTTCTGGTTGCTCTCGACTATGGTCACCAACTTTACTACAACTTATGTATGTATGTATGGAAAAAAATTGAAAAACTAAGTAATCTAAAGTGAAGAATTTATTGTGAAAGAAAGACGATACTATAACGTTTCAGTTTTAATAATGATTTTTTGATTGAACGGTCGTAAGTTCTTTCTTTCTTTGTTTATATAATTTCCTCCTTGGTTTTTGCATTTTATTAAACATCCATCATTGATATAACAGCACTAGGTATCATCTTTTCTAAAGTCCTGATGATGGTTTATTAAAACCGAAACGTTATAGTGTCGGTTTTCTTTCACAATATTTTCTTCGCTTAGGATTACTTAGTTTTTCAATTTTTCTCCTAATTGTCGGATTCTTTTCCATTATTTATTTCATTTCTGCCCAATTATTATATGTGTATATATCGACTGTATGTACGTATGTATGTATGTATGTATGTACATATATATGTACATATATATGTAAGTATATACGTTTATATGTATGTGTACATGTATATACGAATACATGTATGTATGTATGTACGTATATATATATATATATATACATGTATATATATATATATATATATACGTATGTATATATGAATCGGCCATTGGCTTAATGATGTACCTTACCCATGATACGGATATGTGTGAAACGTACATGAAATGTTCATAACATATATACATAGAACATAGGCATCTCGAAACATGAAAAACACTTACGACTTCTTAGTTCAGGTACGAAACTTTTTATTACCTTTGAGTTTAAATGTTCTTCGACATAAGGAGAGAGATACGCATTCTTTCTAATCTGGCTTTTCCATCTCCCCCCCCCACAACACGTGCACACCCGCCGCAAGGCCTCCGCGAGCAAGCGAAAGTCAACCGTCTTCTCCCGAGGCAGGACTCAACTAAACTAACTTTCTTCAAAATTCCCCAAATCCTCCTCGCGCTTCCGGTGCGTGACGTCATTCGCACTCTGTTGCCCCGTTTCCCATCTGGGCTATTGTGACATCTCTGAGTGACAAGTCCGCTCCGCGCCAGCGCGTGAAGAGCTGTGTTAATGTTGCACCTAAGTAACCCATGCACTGAGCCGAAAGGTTCTCAGCCTAACTAACCCCAAAGGCATAAAACGCAATCCCTCGACCATTATATTACAATGAGTTGCATATTCGCCAATGGTCCGAGAGGCCGGGGTTCAATCCCAGGTCAAATCCTACCAAAGACTCAAAAAATGATACTTGATTTCGCCATGATAAACACTCAGCATTATAAGGTAAGGATCAAGTGGAGCAATTCAGGAAATGGAGTAACGCCTGTCTTATACACCTCGGTATAGTAGCTATTGAAAAGAGAGCCTTCGGGTCACTCTCGACTAAGTTCAACTAATATATATCTATGTAAGTTACTTGGCCGACCGTTGTCGAGGGTAATCCAAAGGCTCCCTTTTCAATGGCAACAACACCAAGGTGTAGGAAAAGCATTACTCCTTTCCCTGAATTGTTCCACTTACCCTTGATCCATACATTTTAATTCTGTGTTAAGCAAGGAGGCATCAAGAACTTTTTTTTTGAGTTTTTGGTATGACCCAACCAGAGATTGAAGTCATGTCACCCGCACCACTGGCGAAAACTCAAGCCATTATGCCAATGGGCCGGGATGTTTGTTTATATATATATATATATATATATATATATATATATATATATATATATATATACAATAAGTAAATATATATTAGTTTTTATATACATTTAATAGCATGGAAGCTTGCCTGCCACCTCAGGTTTCATAACGTTTTATAATCGACAATCATCGGGCAGAGAATGAAAGATATTGAAGAAATCGAAAAAATCGAAAAATACAGTCAAAAGAACGTTAGAATTTTGTACAACTCATTATGTGTGTGGGGGGGTGTATATTTGCGTATTATTGTATGTGGACGTGTAAGTGATATTTAGTATGTGTGTGTATGAAGTTATATGCTCAGCGCGGTAAATTTGAGGTTGTCTTGTGGTTGTAGGAGACGTGATGTGTAGCCAAAGTCGCGACAAAATAATTTATTTATTTATCTTTATATATTCGTATGTGTGTGTATGTGTGAGTGTGTGTGTGTGTGTGTGTGTGGTAATAATTTTAATTAAGGAACAAAATTCATCATTGCATTATGAAGAAAATAGTTTTGATCTGTAAACATAATAGAGTATGGTGAGCCAGAATCGCAACAATTGTTATGGTGATGAGACATGTAATATTGTAATATACTATGGATTATTATGCAATATTAGTATTTTATGCTGGAACATGTTTTGTGTTAAATTGCAATAATAATTTGTATTAGTTATGATGTGTTAATGATATATTGTGTGTACATCATTGTAATCCATGATTGCATATATGTAAGGAATATAGTGAATATATTGTGTTTAGACGTTGCAAAAATTGTTTGTATTAGCTATGTAGTTTTTATTTCTTTTTTTTTATGTGTGTAAGCGTGTATAGTGATGATTTTAACTAATTTTACATAATAACTCATTCACAGATATTGAGCACACTCCAAATTATATCGCATTTGGTTTGCCACAAACCCACAAAGTGAGATAGTGACAACCAACACTGTTACAAGATATATATATATATATATATATATATATATATATATATATATATATATATATATATATATATATATATATATATATATATATTGTCATCCACAGACAGACTGTTTCGTTCTATCAGAACTCTTCAGTGTGGCTAGACCCGCAGGACGCTCGAAGCCGGGATCGAAACCCGTCTAACTTTACGATAGTATATATTGTCATCCACAGTTACTAGAAAAAAAAAAAGAAAAAAAACCCCGCCAGGAACAATAGATAAAAATATCTCGAATCACTGCCCGGGGGCGTGGTTGCTCTATAATTAGGGATAGGTTTCGGAGTATTTATACCTGAGGTTTTTTTTGTTTTGTTTTTTTTTTAATAAAAGTAAGGTTTTTTGTTCATTTTATTTATTTCTTTTGTTATGTAAATTTTAAGCTAGGTAAGTTTTTGGTGAATATAAAAACGGCGTTTTCTCCTTTATCATTGGTCGGTATGAGACTTCCTGATGATCTGTTAAGGTGAAACTTTAGTAGGAGATTTCCGACTCGCGATCTAAGTAAATTATATATATATATATATATATATATTTAACTGTGTGTAAACAAATGACTGTTTCATTGAATTGTTAGTGATACATAGCAATACTTGAAACCATTTAACTGTGTGCAAACGAATGAGTAATGTTGAATAGAATAATTAGTCTTAAGTGGCAATATTTTTAACCATTTCACTATGGGCAAACAATGATTAATTGTAGATAGGATTATTTGTGTTAGATTGAATTGTTTGAAACCACTTGACTGCGAGAAAAAAAGAGCCCAGGCTCATTTAAAAATGTTATGACCAAAATGTGTTTAAAAATCATATTTTTGATATATATGTAGAGAGGATTTGGCAACAAATAACCTACGATGGCTGATAATCCATAACCCCTCCCCTTGATGATTATATTATGCCAAATCCTGGATATATATCTATACGTGTGTGTATGAGCGACGTGTAAGCGAATGGTTTGTAGGTAAATTTATGGTACTTATGCATCTATGTTACCGCAAAAACCGAACTTTTCCGGGCCGATAACGGAAAGAATCGGAATATTCCGGAACGAAATTAATTTGTTGACAAAACGCATGAAGACCAAAAAAAAAAAAAAAAAAGAGAAAAAGACAATTTTTAATGGATAATGTTACCAACCTTTTCAAGAGAAAAAGAATAAATCAATAGTCAATGTATGGTAATTTTCAATAGGAAAAAATTAGTTTGAATTTTTATTTTATCTATTTTTGGGGGAATTTGTGTATCATTTTTTTTTGTCTTTTAAAATAATTTTTTTCGTATTTATGCACTTATTGTACCGTGCAGAAGTAATAACGTATTAATTTTGAAATCTATTCTTACCATGGGGAATGGGGATGTTTTGTAACTATTCTGTACTTTCACCTAACAATCTAATAATAATACAGGTCCTGCATCTCCTGGTATAACTTTTCCTCATTTTTTTAGGTGGCAAAGATGCTCACATGCCCGGCAACTTTTAATTTTGCCAATAAGGTTTTTTTCTTTGCAGAATTGAATCACCATTTCTGCACATTGAAGATTTTCGGTTAGATGCGATAAATTCATGTTTACACTTGTTTGTAACTTTGTAAACAAATTGATTGAATTATTTTATCTTAAATTTGATTAGCTATGCGTTTCGGCATATTCCGATTCTTTCCGGAAACGATCGGGAAAGTTCGGCTTTTTTGCGGTAACATAGATGCTACCAAATTTATCTTTAAACGAGTTAGCGCTCATTTGTTTGTACACAGTAAAATGGTTTCAAATATTTCTATCTCAGTTAACTATCGGCCATCTTCTTCTATATCTTTTACAATAAAAAGATTAGGTTGTTTGTTTCCTCCGAATGAAGTTTGAAGAATATGTTCAGAACAATCAATATAGGTGCGAGAGCTTGACATGACCAGCCGATTAATCGGATCGGGACACTCCGATCGCCTAGTAAGGGCCAAAGTGGAGTGTTGCAGGTCACGTGTCGACTTTTGTCTTAGACTGTTCAGCCACCAGGATCCCATCCTCATGCATTACAAATCACCACTCACGGCCAACAGGAGGCCTCGTCGTGTGGTGGAGGCGTCCTTTTTTCTCTTCAAATATACAGTCAACTTATTTTGCTGCCTCAGCCGACAAGCTGAGTATATATATATATGTGTGTGTGTGTAGGTATGTTTACTGACGACATTACTATTCGTCGACTTTACCAAGGCCTTCGATTCCATTCCCAGAGGGAAGATGGAACAAATCCGACTAACATACGGCCTACCAAAAGAAACCGTTGCAGCAATAACGATTCTCTACAGAAACACCAAAGTGAAAGTACGTTCACCGGATGGAGACACAGAATACTTCGACATTGTAGCAGGAGTACTACAAGGGGACAAGCTAGCCCCATATCTCTTTATCATCTGTCTAGACTACGTGCTTAGAACCTCGATAGATAATATCAGAGAAAACGGCTTCGAGCTGAAAAAGAAAAGAAGCAGAAGGTACCCCGCAAAAACAATTACCGACGCCGACTACGCCAATGACATAGTGTTACTGGCGAATACACCGAACCAAGCCGAAACGCTACTGCATAGTTTGGAACGAGCTGCCATAGGCATTGGCCTCCATGTCAATACAAATTCACCTACCTAGGAAGCAGTGTCTCATCAACCGAAAAAGACATCGACACACGGCTAACGAAGGCATGGACAGCTATCAATACAGACCTGACCGATAAAAAGAAATGCAGTTTCCCAGGCAGCGGTCGTGTCGATACTGCTATATGGATGCACTACTTGAACGCTAACTAAACGGCTGGATAAGAAGCTAGATGGCAATTACACAAGAATGTGGCAAGCAATATTGAACAAGTCCTGGCGGCAACACCCCACAAGACACCAACTATACGGCCACCTGCCTCCCATCACGAAAACTATCCAAGTTATACGAACCAGACATGCAGGACACTGCAGGGGAAGCAAGGACGAGCTCATAAGTGATGTACTCCTATGGACCCCTGCATATGGCCAAGCAAAAGCAGGACGACCAGCACGAACATACATACAGCAGCTATGTGAGGATACGGGATGTAACCCTGAAGACCTGCCAGAGGCGATGAATGATAGGGAGAAGTGGCGAGAGAGGGTCAGAGATATCCATGCTAGCGGCACGACATGATGATAATGATGATGATGATGATGATGATGTAGGTATGTAAGTCGGTAGGTTTGCATCTAGATATGAATGTATACATGTATATACCGATGAATGTATGTTTGTATGTAAGTATCTATTTATCTCTATATGTGTCTATGTAGAAAGATAAGCGACCATGTATGTATGTATATATGTAGGTGTGAATGTATGCACATATGTATGCAGGTAGTATGTTTGCATGAATGTATATATATATATATATATATATATATATATGCATGTGAGTATGTATGAAGGCAAGAATGTAGGTATGCATGTAAGTAGGTATGTAGGTAGGTAAGTATGTGTATATACGTAGATATGAATGTATATGTGTCGGTATAAATGTATGTATATATATGTTTGTGGGTATGTTGGTGGGCACATATGTATGCATATAGGTATGAATGTATAAATGTAGGCACGTATGTGTGTATGAATGTTTGTGAGTATGTACGCAAGCAGGTAGGTAAGTAGGTATGTTTGTACTTTTTATGGAGCAATTTTAAATAGAAAGCAATCTCCCCACAAATCCAAAAATGACGGACAAAGACTGTTTTACGAACTCACTTAAAGCAGAAAAAACGAGTTGCATACGATAAGTTTCCAGACTTTTTTCGTATGGGCACTTTTATTGATAGTACACACATGAAACTCCAGCCCCCTTCGAAGTAATCTCCTCCGGCTGCAATGCACTTGTTGTACTGTTCCAACAACTTCTGGAAGTCAATTGTGACAGTCTTCATGTTACATATTCTTTCAATTTTTACATTTTTATATTTGGAGATTTTTTCTGTAGTTTTTAGAGACGTGTTTCTTTCGATGAGGACAGACACGAGGATCATTAAATAAGTTTCCAGACTTTTTTGGTATGGGCACTTTTATTGATAGTACACACATGAAACTCTAGTCCCCTTCGAAGTAATCTCCTCCGGATGCAATGCACTTGTTGTAACGTTCCAACAACTTTTCGAAGGCCCCATGGAAGTCATCTTATGTGAGCATATCAATGACCTTCGTCACAGCCTCTTTCATCTCCTCAATTGTCTCATAACGACAGCCTCTGAGCTTAGGGAATAAGCAAAAGTCACAGGGAGCAAGGTCTGGTCTATAGGGAGGCTGAGCGACTGTCTTGATGCCCATCTTGTTCAAATAGTCTGTGACAAGGATGGAGTTGTGGACTGGGGCATTGTCCTGGTGGAAATGCCACTGACCAGAGTTGAAGAGTGCTGGCCTCTTCCGATGGAATCTCTTCCTGAACTCCCTTAAAACCTCAACATAGTAACCCTAACCCTAACCCTTTGGCCAATCAACTCTGGTCTATTGACTTCCTTACTCCTCCCACACCTCTCATCATCCCTCATAGACTCTCTGCCTTCCTTGAATCTCTTATGCCACTCAAAAACTGATGCTCGATTCATGCAATATAGTCCAAAAGCAGTGTGAAGCATTCCATACGTTCCTGTTGCATTTTTTCCAAGTTTAAAACAGAATTTTATTGCATATCGTTCTTCTAAAGTGTCAGATTGCTTTTTTGAAATTCCCCAGCTGTGACAATCAGGCTTTAGTATGGTGTATTCCAATTCCTGCTGTAGCTGTTCATTTAAACCTGAAATCATAAAAATTGGCCAGTCATCTCATAAGATGTATAGCAATAACATACTGAATTTTCAAGAGTCTACGACAATTTTAAATGCCCATACGAAAAAAGTCTGGAAACTTATGGTAGGCACCTCGTATCTTGGTTAACAACTAATAACTTTAAGCCAGTATTGTGATCATTGTGAGCTGCTGATTTTCCACAGGAAAATGCTTTTGCGAACAACCCGGATTGAAAATGACGACTTTATGAAAAACGCTCGGCAAGACCTTGAATTTGAGTTTTATCCTCTGGAAGATGACCGTCGAGAACTAAGTTACAATGTCTGTGGAAGGATTTACCAAATTGGAGTTGAAATGAAAAGCCATTGACATATTCATAAAAGGAGATTAGGAGTGGATTAGCAAAAATACTGGCAAAAGTTGTCTGGCTGTTTGGTTTTAACGACATGCCAACCCGTCTACGGTTATTTTATGCCTAAAGGTTAGGGAATCACGTTCATTGAACGTTACATTTTTTGTGTAGTTGTTGCTTCAGGTTCGGTTAGGTTAGGATTGGGTTGAGTCTGTGGCATTTCGACCATTGTAGGTAATTTAATACCAAATCCTTTTTATACATATTTCTAAACACATTTTGTAGATAATATTTTTAAACAAGCTTGAGTTGTTTTATTTGGGGTTTTTTTTTCGCACTGTTAATGGTTTCACTTAATTTTAAAAAAATTCAGTTTAGTATAAGTACAGTCTTTTATTTATTTACAGTTCAATGTAAAAACAGTTAATTTCAAACAATTCAGTTTAGCGTAATTACACAGTTAAGTTCAAGTTGACCCATAGATGGGACTCTCTCAGGGGCTACCACTCCGGGCCAGAGTGGACCTGGGAGTGATGGCAGTGAAGGGGTACTCTGGAATCCACAAGGCTCCAGCATTACGGAAGCCACACCATCAGATTGTTTAGTGTCATATCCAGGACATTCATTGGGGGAGTCTTAACCCTCTGCAGATATGTTGTCGGTGTATTCTACAGCTGCAGCTGATTGGGAAATTGTTGCTTTAGACTTTTTTGCATGTGATCCTATCGAATACGAACAATTTTCAAACAGACCAATTTGACCAACAAATAGTCCCCAACAGGTACTATTATTCTGGGTCAGAGTGTACCTGGGAGTAATTGCAATAAAGAGGTATTCCACATTCCTCTGATTTCCAGAACTGGAGCTACACCATCAGATTAAGTCTATCATCACATGCAGGACACCTCATTTTTAAGGGGGATCTTACCCCTCTGCAGGGGGGGATACAGTCAGTGTATTCTAAACCTCACCAACAAGTCACCCCTGCTTTTGAATAGATGACTTGTGTATTTGTGATAAGCAAATCAAATTCTGTTATTGTTGGACTATTGCATTTTAGAACAGATTTCGGGAATTTACCTTCGACTAGACAATCCATCTACGATTGGCACAAACAATTAGAAATACCAGCATATTTAGCTTCGTCTGGCACAGGGACATCGTTTTTTCCAATCTGATAGATAGATAAGGGCTACTTGCTCAGAAAATCAGCTTTCAGAAACCTGACTTTTATCTGGAATCGAAATATTTACTCATTTTTTTTAAGAGGGAAAGATGTTATCCCTTAGATGTTCATTTATTTATTTTAACACTAAATAAAATGATAACAGATAAGACACAAAAGTCCCAGTTTTCGTCAGTGTTCAAGGTATTTACTGACCTTAGATTTAAATGATACATTGCCAATATGTGGCTGGGAAGATGTTTTTCCAGTCTGCTAGATGAATGCAAGTAAGACGACACAAATCATCCAAGACTAGTATGACATGCTCGACATTTCTGGTAAAGTAAGGACGAACTCACAAGCAACGTTTTCACATGAACTACTACATACGGACGCACAAGTATTTGGCTGACTAGCAAAGACTTTAACATACATTATCTCTATGAAAACATCGAATACCGTCTAGAAGACATACCTGGAAGTGATGGACGATAGGTATTGATGGAAAGAGATTGGTGCAGTTTCTCTGGTTTCTTTGTTTAATGACATATCAACCTTTGTGGGTTATTTAATATCGAAGCCTTCCATGTAGAATAACAACAGTGATACTATTTATCGTATGATTGGGGAACATTAGGAGGTTCATGTATTTCCCCAAGATATTAGTCCGAAAGTGAACGTAAAAGCACGACTGGAGTTCGAACTCGCTTACATCAAGACTGTATTCCAGGGCTTTAGCCATTACACCGCAACAACTTTCCCCGGATGGAGAGAGAGACTCAATGGACACTGAGCCATCACGATGATACTGACAACTTTTATTGGTGTTCATAGTAAAGTTTGTGACCTTAGTCGAGGGTAACCTGAAGGCTCCCTTTTCAATAGCTACTACACCGAAGTGTAGGGGAGAGCGTTACTCCATTCCCTGGATTGCTCCACTTTACCCTTGATCCTTAGCTTATAATGCTGAGTATTAAGGAAGGCAGCATCAAGTACCATTTTTTGAGTCTTTGATATGACTCGACCTGGGATTGAACCCCGGTCTCCCGGACCATTGGCGAACACTCTACTCATTAGGCCAATCGCCTGGTACTTGGCGTTCGTAATATTTACTAATTCTAGCTTTGTACGATATAAAGATAAAAATGAGTGTAGGAAGATTATATTCAGCAATCTCCAAAATGGAGAGAACTGGTTTCCCTAGAAAATCAGCATTGTACATCGGTATGTTTATCTTTGACCACTTAAAAAGTCTGGGGACCCAATTGTTGAAATTCCTTAATGAGAAGTAGTATAAAGGTTGCTACCATGGTTACCAAGGGTAAGATTTAATGGACGGACTTTCAATAAAAAAATAACGGGGGAAAAATTGTGAGGATGAGGTGTGGGAAAGGTGAGCTGGGGTTAGGGTTTTGCGTGGGTGGATTAGTAGAGGGAGAATTCAGGGTAAGAAGATTTATTGTTAGGGAGAGAACAAGATGGAGTGTATGCAGTGATGAGCAGCCAGCCTGATAGATGAAGTGAGATGCTTTGAATGACATAGATAGATAGATAGATAGATAGATAGATAGATAGATAGATATGAACAGACTGATAAAAGAAGAAAGTAGCCAGTAGGAGTAAAATTAAGAGAGAGAGAGAGAGAGAGAGAGAGAGAGATTATTATTTCGAAGTGATTCTGGGAAATAATCTTGTTATATGTATGTATATATGGGTGTTCATTTTATATGACGACAGCTGTTCAAATAACCTCAGAAATCCGTTCTTTTTGTATAAAATTCCATTAGAAATAATAAAATCCTGTTATGTTGTGTTTTAAAAAAATTTTTATAAAAAAACTATTGTTATGGGGACATATCCTGCCATACCACAAAGATGGACTCGTCCATATTCGCCGACTTTAGGTCGCTCGGAAAAGACAACTTCTCGTTTCTTACGAGACATTTGACAGACAGACTGCAAGCCGAGAACGGCTAGTACTTCTTTTGTATAACTGCTAATACAATAACGTTCACCTATCACCCGTTGTTTGAGTTGTTCTTCCACCGGTCTTATCATATTTACCAACCCCTTGGCTCGGGCAGGATATGACACAAGGTCAATTCTTAAGCGGAGTTTAACAGGTTTGAATTCAGAGTATTCCTTCTCCTAGACTAGTTGCCTCACCAAGACTTAAGAAACCAGTCTGTCCTACTATTTACCCATAGCTGGAGGGAGAATAATTGGATTCATACCTTTCCCAAGGGTATTAGTGCTATGTGAAATGCAATCAGTCTCGTCCAGGATTTGAACTTGTGTCGCCGTGTCCATTTCCTACGACGATAACCATGACACCACGGGCACCTCCATCTGAAGACCACAACAAATATTAAGGGTGTTCTTCTTTATAGATTATGCTCTCTCTCTCTC
The DNA here is from genome assembly GCA_963585895.1 of Sepioteuthis lessoniana. Classification (NCBI taxonomy): domain Eukaryota; kingdom Metazoa; phylum Mollusca; class Cephalopoda; order Myopsida; family Loliginidae; genus Sepioteuthis; species Sepioteuthis lessoniana. Next base: position 278,909 of record CAUZXS010003685.1, read on the forward strand.
TCTCTCTCTCTCTCTCTCTCTCTCTCTCTCTCTCTAGATAGATAGATAGATAGATAGATAGATAATTATGATTAAAATTTAACTTTAAAAGCGTTTTAAATCAGTAAAATCTTTATAGTGCTACATGTATGAAAATGCAGTGCAAGACTTGCTGTTAACTGAGTCTCCGATGGAAAACCATCAGCAAACGATGGCGTCAAAAAACTCTCAAATGAGTAAAATAATAAGGGATAAAAACTCATGACTTGGAGTTTCACGTTGTCGATCCTCAGGTGAACTAGTAATTAGTATTTCTGATTTTGTTAGATTCAAGTGGAATATTTTTAATTGATTGGTTTGGTTTCTTTGTTTAATGGTATTTCAACCTTCTTTAGTTACTCAGTGCCAACGCTATCAATGTAAATGTTGGGGTCTTCAGATAAGACCGGTGGAAGGATAACTCAAACAACGGTGAACGTTATTGTATTAGCAGAAAAAAAGGAAGTCATAAAAAAGAAGTACTAGCCGTTCTCGGCTCGCAGTCTGTCTGTCAAATGTCTCGGAAGAAACGAGAAATTGTCTTCTTTATTTCTATGTTTATACATAGAAGGCACAAGGCCTTGAAGTTTTTTTGGGAGGGGAAGGGAGCGGTCATGCTATTCTATGTGTTCTAAGGGAACCTAGCTAGCCACCTTCGCCGAACCAGACAGCAGTATAATATATAACCATTCACGAGAAATTGTCTTCTTTATTCCTATGTTATTACATAGAAGGCACAAGGCCTTGAAGTTTTTGGGGAGGGGTCATACTGTTCTTTATGTTTTAAGGGGACCTAGCTAGCCACATTCGCCGACCCATTCAACAATACAATATATAACCATTCATCCATCGCCATATGCGCAGCAATCACCAAAACGCCACATTTGCTCTATGAAGAAGCCCTACTTAAAACCCGAAAGTGATGAATGATTTTATTCATGATTTATATACATTGAATATGATGGGAATGGGAGAAAAACCCCGAAATAAACTAAAAACAAGGAAAAAATCCCCCGTTTGGTTACCTTCCCATCCACCCGTCTATAAAATTGGAGGCCGACTGTTTTCTGGCGCGAAGGAACCGGAAACAAGCCGGACCTACCCTAGGAGGTACAGGAGTCCTAATCTACAGGGCTAACAGAAATAAAGGGTTGGGCGCGGTATGGGTCGATACGACGAGGTAATATGATTTTTGTACATATGAATGTTCAAGATCTTCAGAAAAGCGGACTGGGATACGGGTTCAGGTACAAAAATAATAGGGGTGGGGAAGATCTTGAGAACTAACGACTAGATGACGGGGACAATGACTCACAACATACTGCTAACTAGGAAATTGTCTTCTCCGAGCTAGCTCGCTCGGAGAATGTGTTTAGTTTGGATGAGTCCATCTTTGGGGTATGGTAGGATATGTCCCCATAACAGTAAAAGAACAGTAGCAGTAGTATTTAACCCATAGCTAGGTAGGGTAAGGATGTTCATACCTTTCCCAAGGATATTTGTCCGAAATTGAACATAATAGCGTGACTGGAGTTCGAACTCGCTTAATACAATGTCGCTGCCTAGCACGTTAGCCACAACACCGTGGAGACTCCTCTATTCTTTACTGAGTACTCAAACATGATTTCCTGCATGGTTGGTAATTATTGAAATCATCATTTACCGTACGTAAGTAAATGTTTACTTTGTAATTTGGCACCTGAGCCTTGAACCATGATAGTCACGTGACCCAAACTAGAATAAAAATAAGTCAAAATCAGACGTTGAATACTGACTTACCTGAGGATCGACAGCGTGAAACTTTAAGTCAGGGTTTTTTATCCTGTCTTGCTGGAGAAGCAAGGACGAGCACATAAGTGATGTATTCCTATGGACACCCGCATATGGCCAAGCAAAAGCAGGACGACCAGCTCGAACATACATACAGCAGCTATGTGAGGATACGGGATGAAGCCCTGAAGACCTGCCAGAGGCGATGAATGATGAGGAGAAGTGGCGAGAAAGAGTCAGGGATATCAGTGCAAGCGGCACGACATGATAATGATGATGATGATATTGTTAAACACAGACACACATACACGTACACACACACACACACACACATATATATATATATATATATATATATATATATATATATATATATATATATATATATTTAGGCAGCATTTCTTCGTTAATGCAAATTTCATTAAACATAATAGACATTTTATGTCTACATATTTTCTTCTGGATCCATTCGAATTCCCGTATTACTTTTATCGTATTCGGGGGGGAATTGATTTATGTATTGTCCATAGTTGTATGTATCCCTAGTACTTTCTGCCCGACTTTGGTTGTAATAGATCCTCCCCTGATGATGGCCCAAAGTCGGGCAGAAAGTACTAGGGATACATACAACTATGGACAATACATAAATCAATTCCCCCCCGAATACGATAAAAGTAATACGGGAATTCGAACGGATCCAGAAGAAAATAATATGTAGACATAAAATGTCTATTATGTTTAATGAAATTTGCATATATATATATATATATATATATATATATATATATATATATATATATTCGCGTCCTTTGTTTTTCGTTTGCACAAATCAATACCATGGACAGCGAAAGCTTATTGCGTAAATAACCTGTCTTCCACACAAACTTGCCCAAAACAACGAGCATATACGGCAAGGATCCAAGAGTCGAATAGTACTTACCATTAATGGTTTGGTTTGGTTTGGTTTTATGGCATATCAACCTATATAGGTTATTTAATGCCAAATCCATTTTTATGTAAATAATCTGTTCTATTGAAAACAGTTCAGTTTAACATAAGTACATAGTTTAATTGTCAAAAACATTTCCATTTCAAACTATCTAAGCAGTTATATGTAATAATTCGGTTAAGTGTAAATACAGTTTTAATGTCGAAAAACAGTTTTATTTGAAATAATTCAGTTAAGCATAAGCACGCAGTTTAAATGTAAGTACGGTTTAATTGTCAAAAACGTTTCTACTTCAAGCTATTCAGTTTATTCAATTCATTTTAGCATAAGTATGATGTTAGTTCTATTTAACCCATAGATAGGGCCCTATCAGGTGCTACCACTCCGGGCCAGAGTGGACCTGGGAGCAATGGCAATGAAGGGGTACTCCGCATTCCCCAAAGCTCCAGCACTGCTGGAACCTCACCATCAGATTGTTTAGTGTCATATCCAGGACACTCGTTGGGGGGGGGGTCTTACCCCTCTACAGAGAAGCAGTCGGTGTATTCTAAAGCCCCAGCCGACTGGGCAATTACCATTAATGATATTGGTCGAATTCGTTGTACAATTTCAGGAGTTCCCATGGTGTAATGGCAAAAAATGCTGGATTTTGGCCTTGAAGTAAAGATGTTGGAAATCCAGTCGTGCTGTTGTGTACACTTTCGGATTTATACTCTTGGGAAAAGCATGAACCCCCAGTCCCACCAATGGGTTAGATAATAACAAGGCAGTTCTTCTCCAAGGATGACATTGAATAACCCACGGAATTTGATATGGCATTGAAAAGATAGTAGTACAAAAATCGACTACAATTATTTTGCTCTGGAAACTTTTCACTTTAATCTCAAGAAAAAGTTGGAAGGAAGGAACTAATTTTGACTGGTTAGCTATTAACGGCACGAAAGAAATCAAATTAGCTGATTGCTTTTTGATAACAGTTTTGGAGAACTTCTTTTTCCACAAGAGAACTTGTTATTTTTAGTTCATTCATTTATTTTGCAATGCCCCTAAACGTGGTAAGAAATTGTATACCCGTAGAACGGCAGATTCAGAATAAAGACTTGATTGTTTTCCCATAATTCAATGCTCCAGTTGTCATTCCATTCTGATGTCATTGATTTTTGTGTTGTCTCAATGCTTTTATTGCTGCCGACCACTGAGAATGTCTCCTCCCTATCTACTTGTCTAAAATTTACCATGTAAACTTGAGTATTAGTCGATTTCATTTATTGGTCAACCATTGATTGACAATCACGAACTTATTAAATTAGGATTGCTATCTTAAATGGCATAGCAACATTCCTGGGTTATCTAATGCCAAAGCCTTCTTTGTAGCTGGTAAAAGCGAACGTAAGAGCACAACCAGAGTTCGAACTCACTTATTTCGAGATCGTAGTTCAGTACTTTAGCCATTACGCCATCTATTAATTTGTGTTGTTAACTTTTTAAATAAACAATTTCTTCTGGTGTTTCTTATTGACTGAATTTTAGCCATACAAAATTACCGTGGTTTTTCGTGTATAATTCGCATTCCTAACTATCGGCTACGAAATTCAAGCTAAAAAATAACATCTCACTTATATAAAATTAGTAAAGTTAGCGACCATAATGTTGACCGAAAGCACCCTTTTTATTTGGTACTACACCGAGATGTAGGGGAGGGCGCTACTCCATTCCCTGGATTGCTCCACTTTACCCTTGATCCTTAGCTTATAATGCTGCGTGTTGAACCCCGGTCTCCCGGACCATGGGCGAACACTCTACTCATTAGGCCAATGGCTTGGTCTTACATTTTTTTGGCGATCGTAATCGAGGATGACCTGAAGGCTCCCTTTTCGATAGCTACTACTCCAGGGTGTGAGGGAGGGCGCTACTCCTTTCCTTGGATTGCTCCACTTTACCCTTGATCCTGACCTTATAATACTGCGTGTTAAGCAAGGTGGCTTCAAGTACCATTTTTTGAGTCTTTGGTATGACTCGACCTGTGATTGAACCCCGGTCTCCTGGATCATTGGCGAACACTCTAATCATTAGGCCAATGGTTCGGCCTTATAAACAATTTCTTCTGGTGTTTCTTATTGACTGAATTTCAGCCATACAAAATTACCGTGGTTTTTCGTGTATACACACTAACATTCTAGAATTTTAAAAAATAATTTAATACAGCCAAAAATTTCTCAACAGATCTATTTGACCCATAGGTGGAACCCTATCAGATACTACCACTAAGAATCATCGTGGTGTGGTTTCTTTGTTTAAAGGCATATCAAACTTGATGGGCTATTGATGTCAAAGCTAAGTTTGTAGAAAAACAATAGTTATGCTTGCCTAGTCGACTAGGGCTGTAGAATACGCCGGCTGCATCGCTGCACAGACATGCACACATTCGCACATGTATATATAGAAGAATTATAGCTAGAAGTCTTATTGTGAAAGCATAAACAGTTAGTATATATATATATATATATATATATATATATATATATATATATATATATAAACAAATTATTGGTACAAGACAAATTATATAAACAAACTATTAGAGGAATCATATGTATTTGGGAGAACGAAATTAATAAAAAATGAAAAGGATGTAAGGACCCTTATATATATATATATATATATATATGTCCTGGATATAACACTATATATATATATATATATATGTCCTGGATATAACACTAAACAATCTGATGGGACCCTTATATATATATATATATATATATATGTCCTGGATATAACACTATATATATATATATATATATATATATATATATATATGTCCTGGATATAACACTAAACAATCTGATGGTGAGACTCCAGCTGGAGCTTTGGGGAATATGGAGTACTCCTTCATTGTTATTGCTCCCAGGTCCACTCTGGCCCTGAGTGGTAGCACCTGATAGATTCCTATCTATGGGTCAAATAACACTGTTAGACATTTAAACTGTGTAATTATGCTAAATTGAATTGTTTGAAACAGAACGGTTGGATAACTTAACTGTAAAAAAGTCTGATGCTTAATTGAATTGTTAGTGATAAATAGCAATAATTGGGTGGTTTGGTTTGGTTGGTTTTATGGCATATCAACCTTTGTAGGTTATTTAACGCCAAATCCATTTTTATGTAAATAATCTGTTCAATTGAAAACAGTTCAGTTTAGCATAAGTACACAGTTTAATTGTCAAAAACACTTCCATTTCAAACTATTCAAGCAATTTTATGTAATAATTCAGTTAAGTGTTAATACAGTTTTAATGTCGAAAAACAGTTCTATTTGAAATAATTCAGTTAAGCATCAGCACGCAGTTTAAGTGTAAGTACGGTTTGATTGTGAAAAACATTTCCATTTCAAGCTATTCAGTTTACTCAATTCATTTTAGCATAAGTATGTTGTTAGTTCTATTTAACCCATAGATAGGGCCCTATCAGGTGCTACCACTGCGGGCCAGAGTGGACCTGGGAGCAATGGCAATGAAGGGGTACTCTGCATTCCCCAAAGCTCCAGCACTGCTGGAACCTCACCATCAGATTGTTTAGTGTCATATCCAGGACACTCGTTAGGGGGGGTCTTACCCCTCTGCAGAGGTGCAGTCAGTGTATTCTACAGCCCCAGCTGACTGGGCAAGCAATAATTTGAACCATTTAACATTGACATGCTAAACTGAATTGTTTGAAATAGAACTATTTTTACATTCAATTGTGTATTCGTATTAGATAAAAATAAGTGAAATCATTTAACTGAAAAAATGAGCTCAGGGTCGTTGAAAAAATATTAATTGTAAATTTAATATATATGTATAAAAGGATTTGGCATTAAATGACCTAAAATGGTTGATATGCCATAAAACCAAACCAATGATTGTACAATTTACATTGGGTGGGGTTATGAGCGAGTTCCTTCCTTTCCCAAACGTAATAGCTCGAAATTGTAACCACTACGCCACGAGGACTTGCACGAATCAGAGTGGACCTGGAAGTAATAGCAATGAAGAGGGTTTTCACAGTCTCCAGATCTCCAGAACGGGGGTCTCACCATCAGATGCAGTTTAGTATTATATCCAGGACACCGTATCCTAGAACGGACCACTAGAATTGATAAGTACGCCATACGCAGCAGTACATAAGAATAGCGTTGTAGTTTGATTTTAAGGACCAAATTTAATAAGTGAGGAGCTACACAAAAAATGCTGTAGTCAATAATGGGACCACAACTATAGCATTGTACGCTTCCTGCAATTTACTTAATGATTCATACATTTTTTTCTTTCAGGAGACTTCCTCTAGGCAGAGTCGTTATCTAGTTCATCGTTTCTTCTTCTTCTTCTTCTTCTTCTTCTTCTTCTTCTTCTTCTTCTTCTTCTTCTATTCAGATGTGTGTTACTCTGCATGACAAAAGTTAACAGCGTCATCCAGTCCCACCCGCTGTAATTTCCCATCGGGTTACAGTGAGGTCAATTCCCGGAAAACTAGCTGGCCATACAGTTCATCGAGACATTTCGGGCCTTCTGATTGGTTAATTTATTTTCTTCAAGAAGGTAGGTAGGGTCTCTCCGGATGTGGTGGGTGGAGGAGGGGAGTTGAGAAACATAAAAGCTTAAGACACCATCTTCCACACACACACACACACACACTCACATACTCAAAGATAGATAGATAGATAGATAGACAGAGAGAGAGAGAGAGAGTGAGTAAGAGAGGGAGAGAAATGAGGAAGAGAGACAGGGCGGGGAGAAACTGAAGAAAAAGTTGTGTTGCTATTATTTTACCTAAACTCATCAGTCTCACGATCCCCCGTATTTTTAAGTTGGAGAAATTGGCGGGAATTAAAAAGGACGATGAGTTCGTTTTCCAAAGGTGAAAAAAATGTTGTCGTCCTTACACGCCATTGGCCATTTGTCAATGGAAAAAAAATTAGGTGTTTTAACATTTTTCTCATTTTCTTCTTAAAGAAAAATTTCGTCAATTTTCTTTCTTTCTTTTTTTTTTTTTTTGTACTCCTCTTTTCTCTCTTTCTTTTAACGTGCTCTCTTTTCTTCTTTCTGAGTAGTTCTTTCTTTCTTTCTTTCTTTCTTTCTTTCTTTCTTTCTTTTGTACCTATAACGGTTGAAAGAAAGAAAGAAGGAAAGAAAGAAAGAATACTCACCTATATTTCTTTTCTTTATTTCTTTTGTATTCCCCTTTTCTTCTTCTTAATACGCCTCTTTCTTTCTTTCTTTGCAGATGTTTTTCCTTCTTTTTTTATTGTCTCTTTTCGATCTTTCTTTCTTTTACAGCATATATTTAATATTCTTCTTCGTCTCCTTCCTTATATATATATATATATATATATATATATATATATAATATATATATATACTGTTTTTTTCAACTTTTCCTTTAAAACAGTACTGGGTGCCTCAAACATCTGGCCTTGTACCGATACAAAAGTTGAGGGAATGGTAACTGCATATCGAATCAATAAACATCTCATCCTCGTCATATTTTGCCATCTGGATATGGCGCTATTTTCGATACAAATGTACAGACGATTGACTTTTCCACCCTATAGTTTTAACCCTCCCCTTTTCTTTATTTATTTGGTGATATGAAAATGTAAAAGACCGGCGATAATTAAAATTATCGAATTTAAAGCGGAAAACAGATTTTTCTCCGCGTTGTGTGTGTGTGTGTGTGTGTGTGTGTGTGTGTGTGTGTGTGTGTGTGTGTGTGTGTGTGTGTGTGTGTGCGGGGGGGGATTTTGTTATTATCTTTTACAGTAAAAAAGAAATAGAAAAACAGCAGAAGCGTTTTTTTGTGGCGAATGGAAAGCCGTTTGTAAACACACACACACACACACACTCTCTCTCTCTCTCTCTTTCTCTCTCTCTTATTTTCACTCTACTTTTTCTAGTTTATATCTTTTAGAACTACCTTTGGTCTACTACCTCTTATCATATGCTCAAATCTATCTATCTATCTATCTATCTATCTATCTATCTATCTATCTATTATTTGTCATTATCTATTCCTTTTTATGTCAGTCAGATTTTTAAGGCATATCAACCCTTGCAGGTTATCTAATGTCAAATCATATATATATATATATATATATATATATATATATATATATATATATAGGGTTTGTATATATATATATATATATATATATATAGGGTTTGTATATATATATATATATATATATATATATATATATAGGATTTGTCATTGATATATATATATATATATATATATATATATATATATATATATATATATATATATAATTTGTTTGCACACAGTTAAATGGTTTCAAGTATTACTATCTAATAATAATAATTCAATTTAATATTAATCATTGGTTTAAACACTTAAATGGTTTCAATTATAGTAAATGATTAAATTTTTTTCTGACTTATATATAGGTACTACAACTCTGGGTCTTTGTGGATTTGGGAGTAATGGTTATGAAGGGATATTCCACATTTCCCAAATCTCTAGGAGTAAACTCTTACCATCAGATGGTTTAGTGTCATATCCAGGACACATTTCGTAGTGGGGGCGGTTACTCCTCTGCAGAGGTGGAGTCGGCGTATTCTGCAGCCCAACCCCAGCCGATTAGGGTTTTTTTTTCCCTTTTTAGTATCTTTTTATAATAAAAAAAAACAAACAAACATAGAGGCCAGTTTGATGTATTCATATTTATAGAAAACGCCTCAAGTTTAAAAAAAAATGTTGGCACCCTGTTTTGCATAATAATCACCCGCCTACGAGATTCGCGTAGTTGCATTTTGTTTCTTTACAACCACTAGTATTATTGATATGTGGTCGAACATTAAAAATCTCGAAATGCGGCTACTGATGTTTCAGTTACGGACATTTTACAGATATTTTCTGCTTCGTCGAAACGGCCGTGTGTTTGTTTTTAAGACAAGAACCCTTAGATTATATATTATTGAAAATGAATTATATATCATAATATATAAACCTAATACAATTTACTTTTATGTATTGTTCATATTTCCTTTGCCATTTTTCAGGGTAACTCATTTTCATAGATTTTCTTTTTTTATTTTTAAATTGAGGGATTATATATTATAACTTGAAATACCATGACCTGAAAATCCGGCAAGCACTGCGGGCGACATATGGAACCACTGGACAGAAGTTTCGACCTTATCAAGTCTATATCAACAGTGTATACCATGATCTCCGCCCACTGGAGATCGAACTAACGACCACGGAATGCAGAAACTCTATTACTGAGCTACTGATCCACCTCACACACAAATTCATTTTCAGTTCTATCGGTCAAAATCGTTGATCGGAAATCATTACACCCCCTTCTAACTTATTCATTTATGTCTTTGTTTTCTCTTTCTCCAATTTCTCTTCTTTATTTTTCCTTTATTTTCTAGTCTTTCTTTCTTTCTTTCTTTCTTTCTTTTCGCTGTTTCTTTTTTATCTTTCTTTTCAACAGTTTTCCTTCCTTCCTTCCTTCCTTCCTTCCTTCCTTCCTTCCTTCCTTCCTTCCTTCCTTCCTTTCTTTTCATGTTCTTTTCGCTGTTTCTTTTTTTTATCTTTCTTTTCAACAGTTTTCCTTCCTTCCTTCCTTCCTTCCTTCCTTCCTTTCTTCCTTCCTTCCTTCCTTCCTTCCTTCCTTCCTTTCTTTCTTTCTTTCTTTCTTTTCATGTTCTTTCCGCTGTTTCTTTTTTATCTTTCTTTTCAACAGTTTTCCTTCCTTCCTTTCTCTCTTTCTTTCTTTCTTTCTTTCTTTTACTTATTTCTTTTTCTTTTCACCAGTTTTCTTTCTTTCTTAATTTTATTTCTTTTTCCTTTTCTCTCTCTTTTCTACAGTTTTCTTTCTTTCTTTCTTTCTTTCGCTTTACTCCTATTTTCTTTCTTTCTTTCTTTCTTTCTTTCTTTCTATTTACTCCTTCTTTCTTTCTTTCTTTCTTTCTTTTTACTCCTATTTTCTTTCTTTCTTTCTTTCTTTCTTTTATTTTTCCCTTTTATCTTTCTTTTCTCCAGTTTTTTTCTTGATTGTTTTCATTATTTACTTCGTCTCTATCTGGGATATTACCTACAGTGATGCTTTCCCCAGTGGTTACTTGATTAAATCGACGACAGATTCAAGCATTCTCATCTGAAAGTCTGAGGTTTCTAACCTGTCTTGGGACAGATTACTTTTTGTACCAATAGAGGTTAAAACCGCAAATGTCTTAGGTCATCAAACAGCCTCCCTACAACGCCATATTGGTTCAATGAGTTTCCCTTAGGCGAAATGCATTTTCAATCCTTTCGGCTGGAATTGTGGATCGGAAACGATTACCTTTAACTTATTTCTTAAATTATGTCATTGTTTTTATAACATATATATACAAATCTGTCAAATTTATTCTTGCATCATACCTGGTTATACCGTATAGTAATTTACAAAAGCTTTTGTTTAGAAGTGGGACAAGGCCGTATAAATGGGTACCCAATAAGATTTGAACTTATTCCAAATAGTTTGTTTGTTAGCTAAATAAACAATTACACTATCCGAGGTGCCCAGGAATGCAACATAAATTCATGTTTATAATTTTATGTTATATATTTTCAAACTTTTTTTACCGTCAATTCTTGTTTTTTTTTAAATTTTCATAAAAGACAAATGTAAATAATTTACTGAATAAAAAAGAATTTAATGGTTCCAAGTATTTCTATGTATCACTAACAATTCAATCAAGCACCAGTCATTTGTTTACCCACAGTTCAATGATCAAACAGTTCTTATTTCAAACAATTCAATTTAGCATAAGTCAACAAAGTTAAATAATTCCAGGTATTGCTGTCAGTAATATTTACACACAGTTTAATGATCAAACAGTTTTTATTTCAAACAATTCAATTTAGCATAAGTCAATAAAGTTAAATAATTCCAGGTATTGCTGTCAGTAATATTTACACACAGTTAAATTTACACGCCGGTAAATGATCAGTTTTAATTCTAATTAATCATTTGTTTGCACGCAGTTTAAATGTCAAACAGTTCCATTAGACCCATAGATAGGACTCTATCAAGTGCTACCACTCCGGACCAGAGTGGACCTAGGAGCGATGGCAATGAGGAGACATTCTGCATTCTCCAAAGCCCCAGCATTTCTGAATCATCACCATCAGATTGTTTAGTGTCATATCAAGGACATTCGTTGGGGTTGTCTTACCTCCCTGCTGAGACATAGCCGGTGTATTCTACAACCCAAGCCGACTGGGATGAGATTGTTTAATGTCATATCTCGGGCACTCGTTGGAGGAGTCTTATCCCTCTGCAGAGATGCAACTGGTGTATTCAACAACCCAAGCCGACTGGGATGAGATTCCATTTCCTATTATGATAACCGTTACGTTTAGCTCGCAACCATTTAAATGAGATGCAATGGTTAGAAATCTCAAATCATTGCTAGAGGGTTCGATTCTCATACTTCTGGCCTTGTGCCAAACTTAGCTAAGCTTAATAAGTGGAAGGACGCTTCGCGTGGTGTAATTGTAAGCCAACTTGGCCTTTTCATCCTCTTCCTCCATTCATTGATGTTTTTATTTCAGTTCCTGCCAAGTCATTCAAAATTCTGGCCCTAAGAGCAACGTAAAAGATATCCTCTCCCTTCCACCCTACACACCTACACATACATAGTCACCTCAGCTGCCCACAGGATAAAAGATGGAAGTATCAGGTGACCGACCAAGAACCTACTTGCCTTAATCAGTCAGTGAAACCCCCACTTTTCTTGACCTATATTCTGTATATCGTACATTTAGTCGCTGCCCTGTCGGCTGGGGTTGTAGAATATGCCGACTGCATCTTTGCAGGAGAGTAAGACCTCCCGCTGCCAACGAGTGTCCTTGGGATGGTGAAGCTCCTGTTCTGGAGCTTTGGCGAATATGGAGTACCCTTTCATTGCCATAACTCCCAGTTCTACTCGGACTGAGATTGGTAGTTCCTGATACCCTTCTCTGAGCCAACTAGAACTGTTTATTTTTTTGCTTGTAATTATCATAAGATTTTTGAAACTCTGCAGCTATTTACAGGTTGTTCATATTAGGTAGGAAGACTTGATTAACAGAATTATAAGACAGGAATACTTGTTTAATAGGAATACTTGAAACCATTTAACAGTGTGCAAACTAATAATTAATTTTAAATATAATTATTTGTGTTAGATAGGAATACTTGAAACCATTTAACAGTGAGCAAACTAATAATCGATTTTAAATAGAATTATTTGTGTTAGATAGGAATACTTGAAACCATTTAACAGTGTGCAAACTAATAATCAATTTTAAATAGAGTTATTTGTGTTTGATAGGAATACTTGAAATCATTTAACAATGAGTAAACAAATGAACACTAGCTCGTTTAAAAATGTTCCCTACAAACTATTTGCTTGCAATTGTCTAGTCGGCTGGGACTATAGAATACGCCAACTACGCCTCCGCAGAAAGGTAAGACCCCCCCATGAGTGTCATGAATATGACACTAAACAATCTGATGGTGAGGTTCCAGTGGCGCTGGGGCTTTAGGGAAAGCGGAGTCCCCCTTCATTGCCATTGCTCCCAGGTCAACTCTGGCCCGAAATGGAAGCCCCTGATAGGGCCCTATCTGTGTACTGATAGTAAACTGAACTGCTCGAAATAGAATTGTTTTGATATTTAAACTGTGTACTTATGCTTAACTGAATTGTTTGAAATGGAACTGTTTTTGACATTGAAACTGTACTTACACTTAACGGAATTGTTTAATATGGAACTATTTTGACATTTAACTGTGTGTAAACAAAATCTGTACCTATACTAAACTGAATTGGTTGAATTAGAACTGTTCCAATAAACTGAATAGCTTAAAATAGAAATCTTTTTGACAATTAAACTGTGTACTCATGCTAAACTGAATTGTTTGAAATAAAACTGATTATTTGTATAAAAATGGATTTAGCGTTAAATAACATACAAAAGTTCATATGCCATAAAACCCAACCAATCAACCAACCTATTCGCTTACAAATCATATATAAACAGGATTTGGCATTAAATAACCCACAAAGGCTGAAGTGCCATAAAATACAACCAAACCTAACTGGACTAAACAATTAGTCGTAATTATTCCTTAAAGATAACAAATGTCAAATAGTTCACGTTGTAATAATTCCGTACCACACACACACTTGCGAATAAAAATCGTCTTGTGCTATATTAAATCCTGGAAGTATCACTCAACAAAACAGCAGATGCACGGCCTCATACATCCCATCTTACAAACTATCTAATTAAGATGAACAAGATATATTCTAGGCACTGCGGGTCAAATAAGGACGAGCTCATGAGTAACGGTCTTCTATGGACTCCAACGCATGGACACACCAGCATACATTGGCCGACCAGTAAAAACTTACATTAACCAGTTCTCTGCGGACACGGAATGCTGCCTAGAAGACCTACCCAGACAGATAGGGATAGATGATGTGAGAGAGTCAAAGGAATCCATGCCGTTTGCATGCCTTGATGATGATGATGAAAAACCTTGTGAATATATTCAACAATAAAATCGATGAAAGAAAACAAAGCTATAACTGAAGAAACGTTCTGTTGGCGAGGCTTAGAATATGTTGACAGTATCCCGGACAAAGGGGCGGGGAGAAAAGAGGTGCCCTGGGTATTACACTAGATTATACCCGAGAAGTTCGTTTCTTCTTTTAAATTATTGCTATGTTTGATCTTTTAACCTGAAATAAGAGATCCGTTTCCGTCTTGACGTGTTTCATTTTCTAGGACAGATTCCGGTTTTGTCAGTCAGGTTAAATTAAGTCAGCGACGATCTTTCGGACTAGACACCTGGCATTCGTGCCGGGTGATAGTTTGCTTACAATGACACCTTAGCCTCAGACGGCCGTCCCCACAAGTCTTTGCCTGCTTGCAGGACTAAGTTTATTGATTGTTACTTGGTTATATAACATATACCATGGTTTTTCGGTTCGTTCCTGGTGACCCCGTGTGCTTTGACAAGCTGTCACATTTTGATCAGTAAACAGGATTGCATGATTAAGGCACTCAGGTCGAACAGGTGTGTAACCGCAAGGAGATCACGTGATGAGAACCACGCAGTGAGATTTAGAGAGAGTGCAGAGAATTGCAGTCGAGCGAGGGACACGCAATCGACCAGAGGCGTCTCTGACGAACTTGCAAGGGGGCGCAAGCGTTGGCACTCCCTGGCTCCTGGAAGAAGATATGGGAAGAAGAAGTCCTCTCTCTGAGTGTATATCTCATACACCACAGAAACATCTACCCTTTCGAGAATAAAGCATGAGAGATATACATTTTTATAAAGAAGTGTGTTCGTTCGTTCATTGAAGTTCGTAAATTATGTTTGATCATGTTTCCGCTTGTATATGTATATGGCTCTACAACAGCTTGAGGTGTCCCAAAAGGGGAATGCCAACTGGGTCAAGAATTTGTTGCACGCGCCATGCATGTGTCTCGATTAGTGCGTGGACCCCACAATAAAACGGCCTTGTGCCATATTCTAACACGGTGGAACGTCAGATAAATCACAGTCAGGTTAAATTAAATTCCTTGCAGTTCTCTGTAGATCACTTTCTCAACCAAGATGAAAGAAAGAAAGAAAGAAAGAAAGCAACCGATAAAAAGAAAGAAAGAAAGAAAGAAAGAAAGAAAGACAGCAACTGATAAAAAGAAAGAAAGAAAGAAAGAAAGACAGCAACCTATAAAAAGAAAGAAAGAAAGAAAGCAACCGATAAAAAGAAAGAAAGAAAGAAAGAAAGAAAGAAAGAAAGCAACCGATAAAAAGAAAGAAAGAAAGAAAGAAAGAAAGAAAGAAAGACAGCAACTGATAAAAAGAAAGAAAGAAAGAAAGAAAGACAGCAACCTATAAAAAGAAAGAAAGAAAGAAAGCAACCGATAAAAAGAAAGAAAGAAAGAAAGAAAGAGAGAAAGACAGCAACCGATAAAAAGAAAGAAAGAAGGACTAAATGTGAGTAAGGAGGAAATTTTTATTAATATAACGAAAAAAGAATTAATTAGCGGCTTATTGAAGTATGAGGAAACCAGTGAGAATCGAATTCACAAAGAATAGTCAGCTGATCAAGCTTGCCAAATATTAAACCACGTGATGTAGGGCTTCATAATCGAAAACAACTGTTGCTTCAAGAAACTATCCTTAATAATTTGCTTACAGTTAAATAGTTTCAAGTATACATATATATCAAATATATATGATTTGGTTTGGTTGGCTTTTATGGCATATCAACCATTGTCAGTTATTTAATGCCAAATCCTCTTTATACATATATATCAAATATATATGATTTGGTTTGGTTGGCTTTTATGGCATATCAACCATTGTAGGTTATTTAATGCCAAATCCTCTTTATACATATATATCAAATATATATGATTTGGTTTGGTTGGCTTTTATGGCATATCAACCATTGTCAGTTATTTAATGCCAAATCCTCTTTATACATATATATCAAATATATATGATTTGGTTTGGTTGGCTTTTATGGCATATCAACCATTGTCAGTTATTTAATGCCAAATCCTCTTTATACATATATATCAAATATATATGATTTGGTTTGGTTGGCTTTTATGGCATATCAACCATTGTAGGTTATTTAATGCCAAATCCTCTTTATACATATATATCAAATATATATGATTTGGTTTGGTTGGCTTTTATGGCATATCAACCATTGTAGGTTATTTAATGCCAAATCCTCTTTATACATATATATCAAATATATATGATTTGGTTTGGTTGGGTTTTAAGGCATATCAACCATTGTAGGTTATTTAATGCCAAATCCTCTTTATACATATATATCAAATATATATGATTTGGTTTGGTTGGCTTTTATGGCATATCAACCATTGTGGGTTATTTAATGCCAAATCCTCTTTATACATATATATCAAATATATATGATTTGGTTTGGTTGGCTTTTATGGCATATCAACCATTGTAGGTTATTTAATGCCAAATCCTCTTTATACATATATATCAAATATATATGATTTGGTTTGGTTGGCTTTTATGGCATATCAACCATTGTCAGTTATTTAATGCCAAATCCTCTTTATACATATATATCAAATATATATGATTTGGTTTGGTTGGCTTTTATGGCATATCAACCATTGTCAGTTATTTAATGCCAAATCCTCTTTATACATATATATCAAATATATATGATTTGGTTTGGTTGGCTTTTATGGCATATCAACCATTGTAGGTTATTTAATGCCAAATCCTCTTTATACATATATATCAAATATATATGATTTGGTTTGGTTGGCTTTTATGGCATATCAACCATTGTAGGTTATTTAATGCCAAATCCTCTTTATACATATATATCAAATATATATGATTTGGTTTGGTTGGCTTTTATGGCATATCAACCATTGTCGGTTATTTAATGCCAAATCCTCTTTATACATATATATCAAATATATATGATTTGGTTTGGTTGGCTTTTATGGCATATCAACCATTGTCAGTTATTTAATGCCAAATCCTCTTTATACATATATATCAAATATATATGATTTGGTTTGGTTGGCTTTTATGGCATATCAACCATTGTCAGTTATTTAATGCCAAATCCTCTTTATACATATATATCAAATATATATGATTTGGTTTGGTTGGCTTTTATGGCATATCAACCATTGTAGGTTATTTAATGCCAAATCCTCTTTATACATATATATCAAATATATATGATTTGGTTTGGTTGGCTTTTATGGCATATCAACCATTGTAGGTTATTTAATGCCAAATCCTCTTTATACATATATATCAAATATATATGATTTGGTTTGGTTGGCTTTTATGGCATATCAACCATTGTAGGTTATTTAATGCCAAATCCTCTTTATACATATATATCAAATATATATGATTTGGTTTGGTTGGCTTTTATGGCATATCAACCATTGTCAGTTATTTAATGCCAAATCCTCTTTATACATATATATCAAATATATATGATTTGGTTTGGTTGGCTTTTATGGCATATCAACCATTGTCAGTTATTTAATGCCAAATCCTCTTTATACATATATATCAAATATATATGATTTGGTTTGGTTGGCTTTTATGGCATATCAACCATTGTAGGTTATTTAATGCCAAATCCTCTTTATACATATATATCAAATATATATGATTTGGTTTGGTTGGCTTTTATGGCATATCAACCATTGTAGGTTATTTAATGCCAAATCCTCTTTATACATATATATCAAATATATATGATTTGGTTTGGTTGGCTTTTATGGCATATCAACCATTGTAGGTTATTTAATGCCAAATCCTCTTTATACATATATATCAAATATATATGATTTGGTTTGGTTGGCTTTTATGGCATATCAACCATTGTCAGTTATTTAATGCCAAATCCTCTTTATACATATATATCAAATATATATGATTTGGTTTGGTTGGCTTTTATGGCATATCAACCATTGTAGGTTATTTAATGCCAAATCCTCTTTATACATATATATCAAATATATATGATTTGGTTTGGTTGGCTTTTATGGCATATCAACCATTGTCAGTTATTTAATGCCAAATCCTCTTTATACATATATATCAAATATATATGATTTGGTTTGGTTGGCTTTTATGGCATATCAACCATTGTCAGTTATTTAATGCCAAATCCTCTTTATACATATATATCAAATATATATGATTTGGTTTGGTTGGCTTTTATGGCATATCAACCATTGTAGGTTATTTAATGCCAAATCCTCTTTATACATATATATCAAATATATATGATTTGGTTTGGTTGGCTTTTATGGCATATCAACCATTGTAGGTTATTTAATGCCAAATCCTCTTTATACATATATATCAAATATATATGATTTGGTTTGGTTGGCTTTTATGGCATATCAACCATTGTAGGTTATTTAATGCCAAATCCTCTTTATACATATATATCAAATATATATGATTTGGTTTGGTTGGCTTTTATGGCATATCAACCATTGTCAGTTATTTAATGCCAAATCCTCTTTATACATATATATCAAATATATATGATTTGGTTTGGTTGGCTTTTATGGCATATCAACCATTGTAGGTTATTTAATGCCAAATCCTCTTTATACATATATATCAAATATATATGATTTGGTTTGGTTGGCTTTTATGGCATATCAACCATTGTCAGTTATTTAATGCCAAATCCTCTTTATACATATATATCAAATATATATGATTTGGTTTGGTTGGCTTTTATGGCATATCAACCATTGTAGGTTATTTAATGCCAAATCCTCTTTATACATATATATCAAATATATATGATTTGGTTTGGTTGGCTTTTATGGCATATCAACCATTGTAGGTTATTTAATGCCAAATCCTCTTTATACATATATATCAAATATATATGATTTGGTTTGGTTGGCTTTTATGGCATATCAACCATTGTAGGTTATTTAATGCCAAATCCTCTTTATACATATATATCAAATATATATGATTTGGTTTGGTTGGCTTTTATGGCATATCAACCATTGTCAGTTATTTAATGCCAAATCCTCTTTATACATATATATCAAATATATATGATTTGGTTTGGTTGGCTTTTATGGCATATCAACCATTGTCAGTTATTTAATGCCAAATCCTCTTTATACATATATATCAAATATATATGATTTGGTTTGGTTGGCTTTTATGGCATATCAACCATTGTAGGTTATTTAATGCCAAATCCTCTTTATACATATATATCAAATATATATGATTTGGTTTGGTTGGCTTTTATGGCATATCAACCATTGTAGGTTATTTAATGCCAAATCCTCTTTATACATATATATCAAATATATATGATTTGGTTTGGTTGGCTTTTATGGCATATCAACCATTGTAGGTTATTTAATGCCAAATCCTCTTTATACATATATATCAAATATATATGATTTGGTTTGGTTGGCTTTTATGGCATATCAACCATTGTCAGTTATTTAATGCCAAATCCTCTTTATACATATATATCAAATATATATGATTTGGTTTGGTTGGCTTTTATGGCATATCAACCATTGTCAGTTATTTAATGCCAAATCCTCTTTATACATATATATCAAATATATATGATTTGGTTTGGTTGGCTTTTATGGCATATCAACCATTGTAGGTTATTTAATGCCAAATCCTCTTTATACATATATATCAAATATATATGATTTGGTTTGGTTGGCTTTTATGGCATATCAACCATTGTAGGTTATTTAATGCCAAATCCTCTTTATACATATATATCAAATATATATGATTTGGTTTGGTTGGCTTTTATGGCATATCAACCATTGTCAGTTATTTAATGCCAAATCCTCTTTATACATATATATCAAATATATATGATTTGGTTTGGTTGGCTTTTATGGCATATCAACCATTGTAGGTTATTTAATGCCAAATCCTCTTTATACATATATATCAAATATATATGATTTGGTTTGGTTGGCTTTTATGGCATATCAACCATTGTAGGTTATTTAATGCCAAATCCTCTTTATACATATATATCAAATATATATGATTTGGTTTGGTTGGCTTTTATGGCATATCAACCATTGTAGGTTATTTAATGCCAAATCCTCTTTATACATATATATCAAATATATATGATTTGGTTTGGTTGGCTTTTATGGCATATCAACCATTGTCAGTTATTTAATGCCAAATCCTCTTTATACATATATATCAAATATATATGATTTGGTTTGGTTGGCTTTTATGGCATATCAACCATTGTAGGTTATTTAATGCCAAATCCTCTTTATACATATATATCAAATATATATGATTTGGTTTGGTTGGCTTTTATGGCATATCAACCATTGTAGGTTATTTAATGCCAAATCCTCTTTATACATATATATCAAATATATATGATTTGGTTTGGTTGGCTTTTATGGCATATCAACCATTGTCAGTTATTTAATGCCAAATCCTCTTTATACATATATATCAAATATATATGATTTGGTTTGGTTGGCTTTTATGGCATATCAACCATTGTCAGTTATTTAATGCCAAATCCTCTTTATACATATATATCAAATATATATGATTTGGTTTGGTTGGCTTTTATGGCATATCAACCATTGTAGGTTATTTAATGCCAAATCCTCTTTATACATATATATCAAATATATATGATTTGGTTTGGTTGGCTTTTATGGCATATCAACCATTGTCAGTTATTTAATGCCAAATCCTCTTTATACATATATATCAAATATATATGATTTGGTTTGGTTGGCTTTTATGGCATATCAACCATTGTAGGTTATTTAATGCCAAATCCTCTTTATACATATATTTCAAATATATATGATTTGGTTTGGTTGGCTTTTATGGCATATCAACCATTGTCAGTTATTTAATGCCAAATCCTCTTTATACATATATATCAAATATATATGATTTGGTTTGGTTGGCTTTTATGGCATATCAACCATTGTGGGTTATTTAATGCCAAATCCTCTTTATACATATATATTAAATATATGATTTGAAAACGCATTTTGTTGATAACACGTTTAGACAAGCCCAAGCTCGTTCTTTTGTACACAGTTATGTAGTTTCAGTTTCTAACACGAATAAATCTATTTACAAAAAACAATTTGTTTGAACATAGTAAACTGGTTTCAATATAAGAGTAACAATTTTATTCAATATTAGTCAATTGTTTGGTTGGGGTTTATGGCACAGCCACTTACCTCCCATCACGAAAACTAAGTTAGACGGACCAGACATGCAGGACATTGCTGGAGAAGAAAGGACGAGCTCATAAGTGATGTACTCCTATGGACCCCCACATATGGCTGAGCAAAAGCAGGACGACCAGCTCGAACCTACTTACAGCAGCTATGTGAGGATACGGGATGTAGCCCTGAAGACCTGTCAGAGGCGATGAACGATAGGGAGAAGTGGCGAGAGAGGGTCAGGGATATCCGTGCTGGCGGCACGACATGATAATGATGATGATGATGATGATTTCTATTGATACATACATATTAAATATGATTTGAAAGCATTTTGTAGATTAGATTTTTAAACGAGACCGAGCTCATACTTTTGCGCACCGTTAAATGGTTTCTAATATTTCTATCTCGAGCAATTCTATTCATCATTAATCATTTGTTTGAATTGTTAATGATTTCATGTATTGCTGCGTAACAGTAACAATTTGTTATATATTGACCCTCGACCGAGCCGTCAATCAAGAGATATACCTGTGTATATAAGTGGAAGAGCAGCGGAAACGTGTGAACGTTAGAAAATAATATAACGAGGTGTCCAGACGGTTTGAGACAGTCGGAGACAGGATGCCAGCGTGAGAACCAGCTTGCAAACCGAGGTCTTTGGGCCCTCAATGATCCACAGTTGAGCAACCCAAGCCAAGATGAGAAAGAAATTCTGCTATGGTCAAAGGGAAGAACTTGGGTCAATATAGCAGTCGCCCTTGTCTCCACTCATCTCGCACACACAACAAAAATAAAGTGTGAGAGATATATCTTTATAAAGAAGTATATTCGTTCGTTATTGGAGTCGTCATTATTATTATGATGATGATGTGGGTATTCAACAAATTTAACTGACTACCAGTCAATTGTTTGCACACAAGTAAATATTTATGCATATATCATTTGTGAATAAATAGTTTGTTGATAATTTTATTTCTAAATGAGTTAGAACTAATTTGTTTGCACCCAAGTATTGCTATTGTTTCTACACAGTTTAAATATTGCGATCGAACACAAATATTTCAATTAAATATCAATCATTATCAATCAATAGGAGGTGCCTGTGGTGTAATATTATCGTCGTAGGAAATAGACACGTCGACACGAGTTCAAATCCTGGACGAGACTGATTGCATTTCACATAGAACTGATACCCTTGGGAAAGGTATAAATCCAATTATTCTCCCTCCAGCTATGGGTAAATAGTAGGGCAGACTGGATTCTTCAGCCTTGGTGAGGCAACTAGTCTAGGAGAAGGAAAACTCTGAATTCAAACTTGTTAAACTCCGCTTAAAAATTGAGCTTGTGTCATATCCTACCCGAGCGGAGGGGTTGGTAAATATAATCATTCATTTATTTGCACACTGTGAAGTGGTTTCAAATATTGCTATTTAACACTAATTATTATACTGGACACTATTCATTCATTTGTACACAGTCGAATGGTTACAAGTATTGTAATGTAATAACAATAATTCTATTCTGCATACAGATAAACTGTTTCAAATATGCAACACTAATAGTTTTATATGCACACAGTTAAATGTTTCCAAGTATTGGCTATGTCACACAAACAATTCAATTAAATATCAATCAGTTAAATGGTCAAACAGTTCTATTTCAAACGATTCAACTTAACATTAGTCACTTGTCTGCACACGGTTTAAATGTCAAACAATTCTATTTGACCAATAGATAGGACCCTATCTGGTGCTACCACTCTGAATCAGTGGACCTGGGAGCAATGGCAATGAAGGGGTACTCCACATTCCCTAAAACTCCAGGACAGGAGCCTCATCATCAGATTGTTTTGTGTCATATCCAGCACACTTGGGGGGTGTCTTACCCCTCTGCAGAGGTGCAGTCAGTGTATTCTACAGCCCCCAGCCAACTGGGCTGCATTTAACGTTAATAATTGTATTTAATTATAATATTTTTTTACAGTTCTATACTTTCCTGTATTCCTATCCAACACTAATAATTTTCAAGCAGATATACTGATACTACCTAGATCAGAGTGACCCTAGGAGTAATGGCAACATAGGGATACTCCACACTCTCCAAAGATTTAAAACTGGAGCCTCAACACCAACTTTGAATTTTATTATATACTTAGGACACCCTTTTGTTGAGAGGAGGAAATCTCACCCCTTTCTTGTGGAAACAGATCTTACCCCTTTGCTGGAGATACAGTCGGCATATTGTAAGATAAACTGACAGGGCGAATTTTTAATTGAATTAAATTGTAACACTCGGATGAGAGTCGACCTGCGAGTAATGATATGAAGAGGTACTCTTCATGCTCAAACAGTAAAGCTTCATTGCCAGATGCAGTTTAATGTCATACCTTAGACACCCTTTATTGGAGGGGGTCTTACCATACTACAGGGTATGCAGTAAGTGTATTCCCAGGCCTGACGACAGGGTCGACCAGATAAGGAGTATTACATGATGATAATCTGGATGAGAGAGATCTAAAGAATATGAAGAATATATAGATGCAAAGTATGGAGAAATTGAAGCAAAAATCTGTTTTCATCTTCGGTTTGCAATGACGATAAGCGCGGGAAAAGTATCCGGCCGTAACTGACAGAAACGTACTTCTTAAATACGATATCCTAGATTGGATTGATTCACAAATATCGTGGCGCCATTTTATGCTTTATCGAACCCAACTTTTTTGTTGCAAGCCGGAAATGAGTTCAGTTACGACAAAGCTTATGGCTCTTTGTCTCAGTGAACGTTTATACACGGTGAAAACATTTGTGATGAGAGGAGTGTTGGAGAATAATTCCATTTTTTCAACAAACCAACTTTCTTTTTCTTTAATATCCGACATTTTTTTTGTTTTTTTTGTTTTGTTTTGTTTGTTTCTTTTTTCATTTATATTTTTCTCATTTTCTACCTCTTTCTTCTTCGTTATTTTTGCTAAGCCCTGGGACATACTTGTTTCATTTATTCTTTCAAATCTCTTTTTTTTTTTGTTCCTTTATTCGTCACTTCCTTTCTTCCTCCTATTCTTTTCTGTCTTTCCTTATTGGCTAAATTCCACTTTTCTCTTAATCATTTCCTTATTTTAGCATTAATCTCCCCCGTGAATCGCAAAATTACGTGACACGCGAACAAGCAAAAGGGAAACCCTAAAATGTGAATGGTCTTCAGCCAAAACAAAATGGCTACTCGCATATACCATTGCGAACAATCGAAACGTCCTATATTGTAGTTCCCCAGCCCCAAGTCATAGAATTTTCTGTCACCTCATTCTAATATTTGCCAATTTGCTTTGCAAGTTTCTTTCTTTCTTTCTTTCTTTCTTTCTTTCTTTCTTTCGCTTATTTGTAATGTTTTCTTTCTTTTTCTTTTTTTTTATTCGTAAGGCTTTCTTTCTTTCTTTCTTTCTTTCTTTCGTAAGATTTTCTTTGTTTGTTTGTTTGTTTGTTTCTTTCTTTCTTTCTTTCTTAATTTTGATTTCCTTATCCCTTTTTTTCTTTTTTCTTCTTTCTTCTACTCTTTCTGTTTTATTCGTAATATATATATATATATATATATATATATATATATATATATCCTGTTCCTGTTAATCATTTCTTTCTTTCTTTCTTTCTTTCTTTCTTTCTTTCTATTTGTAATGTTTTTTCCTTTCTTTTTATTCATGCTTTTTTCTTTTTTTTTTATTTCTTATTACACTTTCTTTCTTATTAGTTATGCGTCCTTTCTTTCTTTCTTCCTTTCTTTGTAATGTTTTCTTTCTTTTTCTTTTTTTATTCGTAATGCGTTCTTTCTTTCTTTTTTTTATTTGTGATATTTTCTTTCTTTTTCTTTTTTATTCGTAGGGCTTTCTTTCTTTCTTTTTTTTTTCTTTCTTTCTTTCTTTCTTTCTTTCTTTCTTTCTTATTCTAAACTACTATAAGTGTTTCCCTTTTCTTCGGTTCCATTCTACTACTATTCATATTACTTTTCTTTCTGGCCTTCTTGATAGGTGAGACAATAACGTATTCCCCTCCCTCCATGTTTGAATGATCAAGGGTCGAACCCAATTAAAAACCGAGAAAAAGGAATGTTGATTTATAAACAGCTGCATACTTCTCACTCGGAAAACTGGCGTTACACAATCTTTCTTCTACTATTGAATCACTTGATGTCTCATGTACTTCTATGTTACGATTAGAAAATAGTTGAACCAACTCAGAAGCCCCGTATTTTTTTACCAGTCCCAGAGGTCATTGTTCAAGCTCAGGTAAAAACCATGCGTTTAAATGTTGATTTTGATAGGTTTCTTGGTTTGGTTTCTTTGTTTAATGGCATATCAACCTTTGTAGGTTATTTAATGCCAAAGCCATTCTCCTAGAAAAATAGTAGTGGTACTATTTAATCCATGGATGGGAGGATAAGGGGGTTCATACCTTTCCCAAGGGTATTTGCCCGAAAGTGAACGTTTTAGCGCGACAGGAGTACGAACTCGCTTACTACGATTCTGCGGTCCATCGCTTTAACCATTACACCACGCGGACACCCCCGTTGATTTTGAAAGATTTCTCAGAGGGTGAGGCTCTAGTCCGGGAGCTTTGGGGAATGTGGAATACCACTTCATTGACATTACTCTCATTGTAACGTAATGGCCAAGGGATTTCGGTTCATGCCTTTGTGTTTAGTTAGGCTGAGAACCTTTCGGCTCAGCACATGGGTTAGTTAGGTGTAAACATTGATGCAGGTGTTAACGCGAGAGCCCGCGGGCGGACGAAGGTATCACTCAGATGTCACAATAGTCCGAGACGAAACGGGTGACGGAGTGCGAGTGACGTCACGCACCGGAAGCGCGCAGAGGTACTAGACGCCAAACAAGGAGGATCGACTTTTGGAGCTCGCAGACACGAGGCGAACTTGGGCCCTATGTGGGCCGCTTGAGATGGGAGCCAAATGAATAAGACAGCATAGAAGATTGTGTCTCTCCCCCTTATGTCGAAACCTTTAACTCAAAGTTAATAAAAAGGTTTCGTACCTGAATAAGAATTCGTTACATGTTTTTCGTAATTTCGAGATTCTTATGTTCTATCGTTATGAACATTATATGTCTATTTCGCACATGGTGGTGCCCGTGGTCCAATGGTTATCGTCGTAGGAAATGGACACGAGTTCAAATCCTGGACGAAGCTGATTGCATTTCACATAGCACTAATACCCTTGGGAAAGGTATGACTTCAATTATTCTTCCTCCAGCTATGGGTAAATAGTAGGACAGACTAGGTTCTTCAGCCTTGGTGAGGCAACTAGTCTTGGAGAAGGAAAACTCTAAATTCAAACCTGTTAAACTCCGCTTAAAAATATCCTACCCGCGCGGAGGGGTTGGGTGAATAGGATTTCGCACATGGCGTTAATTGTGGCTATGGAACATCATGTCCACTCAGATCCTTAATGTTACTACCAGTTACTTTCCCATCAATGAGTCAAATAGAAATATTTAATCCTGTACTATACTTGAAATCGTTTAACAAATAAGCTCCAGCTTGTTTTAAAATAATTTTACCGACAAACTATTTGTGTAAAAACCACACACACACACACACACATATATATTTATAGGATTTAGTAATAAATAACTTACAAAGGTTGATATGTGTTGTACAGCCACATACATATACATAATACAAGTGGAAACACAATCAAACATAATTTACAAACTTCAATGAACGAACGAACACACTTCTTTATAAAAATATATCTCACACTTTATTCTCGAAAGGGTTGATGTTTCTGAGGTGTGTGAGAGATGGGTGGAGACAGTGACAGACTACTATATTGACCCAACTTCTCTTGACAATAGCACGGTGTGTTATCTTCAAGAACCCACTTAGCACTTCTTCCGCATCTTGGCTGGGGTTGCTCAACCGTGGGTCACTGAGGGCAACAGCCCTGACGGGCCTTCTCTGTCTACAAGGTGGCTGGCCTTTCTATATTCCAACTGACTCAACTGCCGCCGGCATCTACCTATATTCTTTCATAATGCCCACTTGCTTCCGCTTCTTCTTCTGCTTATTTACACAGATGCATCTCTGATTGACGGCCTGGTCAAGAGTCAATGTATAACATATGCCATAAAACGTATCTAACAACATATTTATACCATAGTTGAGATGAATTTAGAAAATATCAGTTCTGACTAGTTAAAGCCCAGGTAAAAACCATGCGTTTAAATGTTAAATTTGAAAGATTTCTCTTAATGCCGTCAGCCCAGTCAGTTAAAACTATAGAAACCCTCTGCCAAAGGATAAGACCGCACTAACGAGTATTCATGATATGACACAAGAGTCATCGAATATCGATGTTGTGCCCTAAGTAGATCTTCCTTTACGTGGTGAAGTTGTGGAAAATAGATTATTTTTTATTGATATAAATTCCTTTTGTGGGTCGATGCCAAAAGAGTTTTGAGTTTACACATGCACTGCGTGTACTCTTTCTACACACACTCAAGATGGCGTCACGCCAAATATGCAGTTCTGTCCAGTTAAAATTCTGTTAATCGCAAGCCACACCCTTCTTTATCCCCCACCTCGACAATTGTTGCTGTCGCGTAATTTTTGAGTCTTCACAATAAATTCTGAATCAATGAACAAATGGTCAGACCAAGCGCAAGTGACTCGATCAAGCTGGTCGTTTGTTAATCGCCATTTTATTTCCTTGGAGAACTCTCTCTCTCATATTGTCTTTCCCCCTCTCGCCTTTGCTCTTTTTATCTGTTCATCTTACGAGAAGTTTGTTTTATTCTCATTTCCACTAGATCATATTTATAACCATCCTGTCGCCATGATGATGACGTAAATCTGGACCACGTGACGTATTTTCACGGTTTCAGGTTTTATGATCACGTTTTCATACAAATGCTATCGGACGTGCTAATTTCGAATCTGGAAATGGTAGAAACAGACGGACAAATACGGATCGTATACATACAGGTTTAGTGACCATCAGTTTTTACCGGAAATGGTTGCATAGGTCACTATATATTTATCAAAAGCACTTATATATATATATGAATATATACGATTTAACATAGTCTTTTTTCAGTAAGATCGGTTGATTTTGATATCATTTCAACACGTCTGGGTTTATTTTATGCCTTGAGGTTAAAGAATTGCGTGCATAGTACTTTTATATTTACTCATTTGGTGTAATTTCTCAAGAGTTGTTGGCACATAGTTATATAATTTCAAGTATTCCAATTTAATACTTGGGAGTTTCCGAGGTGCAATGGCTAATGTACCGGACTGCAAAATTTGCTGTAAGCAATTTTGAACTCTCAATCACTTTCGGACTAATACCCTTGAAAAAGGCATGAACTTCCTCACTCCCCAACAATGGGTTAAATACTACAGCTACAATTCTCCTTCAAGTATGACTTTGTTATTAAATAACCCACGAAAGTTGATATGCCATTAAACAAAGAAACCAAACCAAATCACATCAATCTAATGAAAATAATTCGTACATAATTATATGGTTTCAAGTATTCCTATCTAATGCTAATAATTATATAGTTTCAAGTATTCCTATATAATAATAATAATTATATGGTTTCAAGTATTCCCATCTAATATTAATAATTACATGGTTTCAAGTATTCCTATCTAATACTAAAAATTATATGGTTTCAAGTATTCCTATCTAATACTAAAAATCATATGGTTTCAAGTAATTATTTCTATTCCATAATAATCATTTGTGTGCACACAGTTATATGATTTCAAATCACTCATAATATTCCTTTATGAACTATTATAAAGTAAGTAAAGTTGGCGACCATAGTCGAGGGTGACCCGAAGGCTCCCTTTTCGATAGCTTACTACACCAAGGTGTAGGGGAGGGCGCTACTCCTTTCCCTGGATTGCTCCACTTTACCCTTGTTCCGTACCTTATAATGCTGAGTGTTAAGCAAGGAGGCATCAAGTACCATTTTTTGAGTCTTTGGTATGACTCGACCTGGGATTGAACCCAGGTCTCCCGGGCCATTGGCGAACACTCTAACTGCTAGGCCAATAGCAGTTCAAAATAATGTCATCAGAACTAATTATGTCAAAGCAAAAATTGATAATACACAGAACATCAAGTGTAGGTTATGTAGATACA
Source organism: Sepioteuthis lessoniana (assembly GCA_963585895.1). Lineage (NCBI taxonomy): Eukaryota > Metazoa > Mollusca > Cephalopoda > Myopsida > Loliginidae > Sepioteuthis > Sepioteuthis lessoniana. Next base: position 308,631 of record CAUZXS010003685.1, read on the forward strand.
GATATGAAACATTTAATATCATGATAAGCGAATACAGTAAACTGGCATAAAAGAAGTACAAAAGAAGACATGACGGGGTAGGAAAGATGACCGACTGGGAATTGTGCAAGAGAAGAAAAAAATGACCGTACTAACCAATGGTATATGTACAAATAAGAATCCATCTAAGAAAATAAGATGCATAAAATTCTTTGGGATATGGAAATTCAAATGGATCCCCTAATTTCAGCTTGAAGAATAGATCTAGTGTTAATTAACTAGACAAAAAAAAAAGGACGTCATCTGTTGGATTTTAACATTCCATCAAACTATAAAGTGAACATTAAAGAAAGGGAAACGACAGATAAATACTTGGATTTGGTCACAAAAAAACAAAAAACAAAAAATAAAAACAAACAAAAACAAACTGTGTAACATGAGGGTGACGGTGATACCAATAGTAGTTGGTGTGCTCGGAACGGTTCCAAAAGGAATTGGAGATCAGAAGAAGAACTGAGATAATCCAGACCACAGCGTTGTTAAGATCTGCTAGAATACCGAGGCGAGTCCTGGAGACTTGAGGAGACTTGTTGTGACTCACTGAAATACCATCAGGTAACGAGTGATGCGAAAAATTCACAAGGAGGAAATAATAATAATAATAATAATGATAATAATAATAACAACGAATAATATAATAATAATAATAATAATAATGTGGACTTTGCCAGAGAGTTGAAGAAGCTATGGAACATGGTGACAGTGATACTAATCGTTGTTGGGGCTCTTGGAACAGTCCCTAAGGGCTTGGAGTAGGGACTGGGGGAACAGGAAATCAGAGGAAGAATTGAAACCATACTGACCATAGCATTATGTAGGATGGCTAGAATACTGAGATGAGATGAATCTTGGAGACGTGAGCGATTTTGCGATCATTCAGACTCCAAGGAAAAACCTTCAGTTAGATGTGGTGTGAAAAACTGACAAGGAGTATAATAATAATAATACAATGATACACTAATAATAATAATAATAACAACGAATAATACTATAATGATAATGATAATAATAATAATGAATAATACTGTATAATAATAATAATAATAATAATAATAATATAATGATAATAATGATAATAATAACAAATAATATGATAATAAAATGAGAAGAACAACGGATAATACTATAATACATGTAATAATAATAATAATAATAATAATAATAATAATAATAATAATAATAACGAATCACCAATTCCCAAGGTGTCCTCGTGGTGTAATGGTTAAATCGTGGTGTAATGGTTAAACTGCGGAATCGTAGTAAGCGAGTTCGTACTCCAGTCGCGCTATTACGTTGACTTTCGGACAAATACCCTTGGGAAAGGTATGAACCCCCTTATCCTCCCATCTATGGGTTAAATATGACCACTACTGTTCTAGGAGAATGGCTTTGGCATTAAATAACTTACAAAGGTTGATATGCCATTAAACAAAGAAACCAAACCAAACCAAGCCAGATCTAAGTTTAATTAACAAGAAAATAGAACTTGTCATCTCATAGATATTGTTGTTCCGGTGGACCAATGAGTGAATATGAGAGAAAGTGAAACGATCGACAAATGGATTTTGCCTATGGAACCTGAACGAGAAGATCATAATAATTGGAGCGGTCGCATGGAAATGAGACGGAGATCTGAGGAAGAATTGAGACTATCCAGATCACAGTATTGTTAAAATCGACAAGAATACTAAGAAGAGTCCTGGAGATCTGAGTAAATTCAGACTCCAGTAAAAGACCAGGATGTAAAAAACTTGCAAGAAGTTTGATCACACGAACAAAAGGTATATGCACACCCCAGAATCTGTCCTAGAGAATGAGATGCACATACTCCTTAGGGATTTTGAGATACAAACAGATCGCCTAATCTTGGCCAGGCGACCAGACTTTGTGATAAAAAAAGGAACTTGCAGAATTGTGGACTTTGCTGTCCCAGCTGATCGCAGAGCAAAATTGAAAGAAAGCAAAAAGAAGGATAAGTACCAAGACCTTGCTGGGGAATTGAAAAAAATATGGAACATGAAAGTGACAGTAATACCAATTGTAATTGATGCTCTTGGTACAGTCACCAAAGGATTGGTACAAGAACTGGAGGACTTGGAAATAACGGGCCGAGTTGAAACCATCCAAACTACTACATAATTGAGATCGGCCAGAATGTTGTAGATTGACCTTCGACCCGGCCAAACATGCCATTCCAAAGTGATGCACCGGAAGGAAGTGACACATTCCGATGGCAGTTATGAGAAGAAATCGCGTGGGCGGGCTTGGCTGAAAAAATGGGACAAGGTAAAAATCCCATGGAACACTCATAGACTGATGCACCGGAAGAGAGTGACCTGTGAACTGCATGACAGTTATTTCCGCTTGATGACGATCAAACATGCCATTCTAAAGATTGAGTGGGCGATTGAACTATTATATAACTCGGTGAAGACAGGAAGCCAGTGAGTAGGAGATCAGAGAAGTTGGAGACAAGAGGTGGTAGAGAAAGCCACCACCCAGCAGAAGGGGCACTCGGGACCCCCGATTGAGTTGGAGATCAGATGAGTAAGAGACAAGATGCGGTAGAGAGAATAGCACTCAGCAGAAAGCTGGGCCCACGGGCCTCCGGTTAAGCAGCCCTGGAGAACGAGAAAGACACAACGCTGATGGCCATAAGATTTGGGGGGTCAATATGTTGCAGTTCTGTTCGGTCTCCAACTCCCTCTCACACACAAACCTTTCAAATAAAGTGAGAGGTATATTTTTCTAAGAACAGTGTCGCTCGTCTTTTTTCATTGCGTCAATATGTATTCTGCATTTATATATATGTTTATGTACTATGTGTTTGTATAGTTAATCATGGTTATTGTGTGACTATACAACAAGAATACTAAGAAGAGTCCTGGAGATTTGAGGAGACTTGCTATCACTCGACCTCCAGTGAGAAACCATCGGCTAAATCTGGTGTGAAAACTCGAAAAGGAGTAATAATAATAATAATAATAAACTTTAGCTGTAAAAATTTTCATGCTTGCTTAATTTCCAGATCATTGCGCGATGGAATAGGCTGTAAGTGTCACAGGCGATGTTTGTATCCATCAACATCGATATTACTACTTGGCGGGTACATGCAGCATAATGAATATCGGCTCGAAATTGGAATCGGCAACCGGGTTCAAATTCTGACAGACGCTGTTTGCGTCTACTTCACATTAACGCCCTTGGGAAAGGCATGAACCGTTCTCGTCTCCCCTAGCTATGGATAAATAGTAGGGAAAACTGGGTTCTTTAGCTTTGGTTTAGGCTACCAGTCTAGAAGGAAAACTCTGACTTCAAACCAGCTTAAAAATTGACCTTGTGTCAAATCCTGTTCGTCCAAAGTAATAACTAACAATTACTCATCTAAAAATTAAAAGATGACCGATTTTACTTGTTAAAATAATAATTTAGATAGATAGGTAGATAGATAGATAGATAGATAGGAACAAGCGTTAGATAGATAGATAGATAGATAGATAAGATCAGATTCAGAAAGAAAAGAAAGAAAGAAAGAAAGAAAGAAAGAAAGGCCGATTCAAGAAATAAAAATAAACATCTTACTTAAATTTAAAAAAATGGGTAGAAAATAAAGCATTATGGGTAATTCTATGAACAAATTAGTTCAGTAAAAAGGAGATAGGTGAATGAAGAAGGAAAGAGAGGAAATAAGAGTAAGAGAGGAAGGAGGTAAAAGAAAGAGAGGAAGTAAGAGAAAGAGTGTGCGTATATGGTGGAGGTGAATCTAAAAGTTACTTTGAAAAAATTCTCGTATTGAAATGAAGACCAAAGAAACGAAAATGGAGAAATTGACGAAGATCAGACGAGATTTTTTCCTCCTTGAAATGTGTTTGAAAGAGGAAGATGGTAAAGAAGTTGGAACATCTTTATAAACGATCAGGGAAAGGACAGTGGCGGCGGTGGTGGTTGTGACGGCGACGAAAGAAAACCGAGAGACGTCTTTACTTACATCTGACAAGTACTTTCTCGTCCCCATAAGAAGTTGATGCTGGGCAGAAGCACTCGTCTGCCGCCCTAGCGTACAAGTCCTGGAAAATGACCCCTAGCTTCATTACAGCAGCCAGTGTGTATTAAAAAAATGGAAAGAACAGCTCTTAAGATAGCGGCCATGATTAATGACGTCACGCCATGTCAGAACGTGACACGTGACCTCAAAACTATGCCTGCAAGTCTTTCTCCAGAATGTTCTGGTAACAGATATGTGAATTAGGAAAGAGTAAGTCTTTAGGCAATTTTTGTAGCACTTTCGTATCTGAATTATTATTATTATTATTATTATTGTTATTATTTCAATGCTCACAATTTTTTTTTTACATCAGTCCAAGTGACAGCAAGTTCTCTTCGGTCTCCAAGACTCTTCTTACTATTCTGGCTGTTCTAAACAATGCAATAATCTGGATAGTTTCGATTCTCCTTCTGATTTCCTATTCTTCCAGTTCCATTCCTAGTGCACCAACAACAACTGATATCACCATCACCCTCATGTTCCACAGCTTTTTTTTTTTTTTTTTAGTTCTCTATTTGCTTATACTTTTAATTTCTTTTATTTCCACTTTGAGGTCAACCGGAATGGTAAAATCCACTAGAAGACGGATTCTTTTTTTTTTCTTTTTGTTAACTAGTACAAGGTCTGGTCTTCTAGACGGAATTTGGTGATCCGTTTTTATCTCAAAATCCCAGAGAATTCTAAGCGTCTCATTGTGACGAATTCTGATTTGTTCATCTACCATTTGGTAATATTGTCAAAATTCAATCTTCTGCACAGTTCCCGGTGGATTACCTTTACCATTCGGTCATGCTTTGTCTTGTACTTGTTTTGTGCTTGTTTACTTTCATCATTTCATTTTTTCCTTCTCATAATCAACACTTGCTATTTTGTTGTGTCTTATCAATTCATTCCTTTCGAGTTTTTCACACCAGCTTTAAATGGCGACTTTTCACTGAATGACAACAAATTGCACTTGGTCTGATGATTACATAGGCGAGAAACTGACTGTCTCCAAGCACTGTTGACTATTTCTACTCTATCCTAACTTATGTATCTGGTAGCAGAGAGTCCCTTAATCCTCCCTCCCACCAATATGTCTCTCTCTCTCTCTCTCTCTCTCTCTCTCTGTCTCTAGCGGCCATCGCTCTCGACAGGTTCTCTAGACTGCATCTGGTGTCCCATAAAGTTGATGTATGTCGGTCTTTGCTGGTTAGCCAAAACTTGTGTGTCCTGGTGTACGAGTCTCCTATGAGTTTGTCCAAACTTCACCAGTTGTATCCAACATGTCGTTCGTCTAACTCGGATAGTTTGAGAGATGGGAGGCAAGTGGCCTTATAGCTGTTGTTTTGTGTGTTGCTGCTTCCGGGATTTGTTCAAAACAACACGTCGTATTCTTGCGTAATTCCCATCTAGCTTTTTCTCCTTGCGTCTCGTTACAGACTAGGGGGTACATACAGTAGTACCGATACGAGCACTGCTCGGAAGAATTCCCTTTTATTTTATTAGCGAAATCAAATTTCCATATTATCGACAACCTGTCAATAGAAATCCATGCTTTTCCCAATGTTGACATCGCTTTCAGCAGATAAGTTATTGCTGCCGATGTATGTAATATATATATATAAAGCTCTTCGAAAGAATTGAGCACTCTGGTAGCCGAGAGGGTATAAAAAAAAATGTAAAAAAAATAAAAAATATTTTAAAATTCCCTTAGCCAACGCGGTCCGCTTGGTGGCCGAGTGGTCTCAAACTCAGTCTAACGTAAAGTTGGACGGGTTTCGATCCCGGCTTCGAGCGTCCTGCGTGTCTAGCCACACTGAAGAGTTCTGATAGAACGAAACAGTCTGTCTGTGGATGATTATTTATATATATGTGTGTGTATGTGTGTGTGTGTGTGTGTTTGTGATTAGCAATATCATTATAAGACAATATTATTATGCAATCAATATTGTTATCAATCCTATTCAGTTGTATTTATTGTATTGAATATCATTATAGCAGATAAGGATTATTGGCATTATTTTAAAATCAAATTGACACATAAATAGGTGTGAATAGACAGGTATATATATATATATATATATATAAAAGTGGTTTATGATTTTACTAGCTCACTTGGGGAGTTAACGGAGGACAAAATGTTACAGTATAGTTAAATAGTGCTCAATATCAACGATAAAACATTTACAAACACACACACACACACACATATATATATAAATTTAAATATGCAAGTTTCATAAAACATAATAGACATTTTATGTCTACATATTTTCTTCTGGATCCGTTCGAATTCCCGTATTACTTTTATCGTATTCGGGGGGAATTGATTTATGTATTGTCCATAGTTGTATGTATCCCTAGTACTTTCTGCCCGACTTTGGGCCATCATCAGGGAAGAATCTATTACAAAAGTGATTTAACTTTTGTTTTAGCATATTACTACAGTGTAAGGGCGTCTTTGCCGTTAAAAATTATGGCGTTTGCTTTTAAATGTAATTCTATAATTAGTGCCAGAAGCTAAAGACATTTAAGTACATTAGCACTGGTTCGAAAATTAATTCTATTGAGTGTTGGTTGCAGGTTTCTAATATGTAATGCTTCGAGAATCTGAAGTTTTTGTTTATTATTTTGATGTTCTAATATTGTTGTGTTGTCGGTGAGAATTTTCCGTAGTTGTGTTGTTGGGCATGAATGTTTTTTTAAATGCTGAGCTATTGAACTTGTGTCAGAAAGGTGCATTGTAAGTCTCCTCGACAGGGTAGTTGAGGTTAAACCAACATATATATTATTATTATCAGAGATACAATCTCCTAAAGGACATTTAAATTTATATATAACGTTGGTTTTTTGCAAAACCCCAATCGAAGGAGAGGAATTATTTCTAATGACTAAATTCGAGGTTTTAGACTTATTATAATAAATAACAAGTTTTATTTTTTTCTTAGGATCAGTGAGGAGTATGTTTTTGTTAATCAATGTTTTCAATATTTTTTCATCGGATTTATAATTGTAGTGCATTTGGTTACGATAAAAAAGTTTGATATATGTTTGTTGACTGGATGGAGTAGTACACTGTTTATTTTGTTGGTTAACATTTTTGATCATACGTTTAATTTGTTCATCAACAATATAGTTAGGAAACCCATTATTGATGAGAGCCTGTTTTATGTTTTCTACCTCTTTATAAAATATTGTTTTGGAGGAGGAGATTAGTTTGGCACGGGATATTAGATTATGAATAATTGCTTTTTTTATATCTGAAGGGGCATTCACTTTTAAAGTTGAGGGTAATATATATATATATATATATATATCTGTGGATGACTATATATATATGACCCAGTGTTTTATACATTTTGCAATCTGTCCGACGATTGCAAAATCCATAAAACACAGGGTCACAGACACTACCATGTAATATATGCATATATATATATATATATATATATATATATATATATATATCGGTTCCGAAAAATTGATATCGTTTTGCAATCTAATAACTTAGCCAATTTTCATCCAAATGATCTCAAATTTTAACAGCAAGTGTAGAAACAAATCAAAATTCTATTTTTATTGTTTTTATTCTTTTCTGATATAGAGACGCTGTTCACTAGGAAAAAAAAGGCGTTTAAACATTTTTTTTTCTTTACTCTTGCTGCAAACATTTGAAATCATTTAAATGGGAATTGGTCAAGTTTATTTGATTACGAAATGTTATCAATTTTTCTGAAACACCCCGTACATCTCAGTTGATAGCATACTTTTTAGAATACCCTATTTGTTTAAGCAGCAGTGATACTATTTAACCTATAGCTGGATAGATAAATAGGCACACACAAATATATATATATATATATATATATATATATATATATATATATATATATATATATATATATTGTCATCCACAGACATATCTGTTTCGTTCTATCATAACTCATCAGTGTGGCTAGACATACTAGATTCCCGTAGCTGGGATCAAAACTCGGTTGACTCAAACGCCAATCCAAGACTCTACCCCTCAGCAACGAGGAAACCAGCAGCAGCGAAGTAAATTTTAAACGGTTATGAATCACAATTACTATTGTTTACATACATCCGCTTAACGGCTACCGAGAACTCAATTCATATGAAGAGCCTTGCATATACGCTAATGGCAACGCGATTACTTCATTCGCGAGAGAGCTCAACCCTACGGGGGTATGAGAGCATATACATATTCACTTTTCTACTTATTTTTATCATATATATATATATATATATATATATATATATATATATAAGATAAAAATAAGTAGAAAAGTGAATAAACCAAAGAATTACGAGTTTAGTGGTGATATTTCGTTCTTTATTCAAGGAAGAACTTCTTCAGACAAAAAATTCCTTTGAGTTTTTCTACGTTTTAGCAATTGAGGAAAAGTTTTTAGTTTGCAGAAATTCTTCCTTGAATAAAGAACGAAATATCACCACTAAATCCGTTGTAAGTGTTTGGTTTATCGTCTTTCCCACTTATTTTTATCATCTTGTCAAATTTACCAAAATCTACCATTATATATCTATATATATATGAAGATAGCTGAAAAACATAATCCAAATAGGTGAATTTATTATGATGTAAAGTCGACGTTGAACGTTTCGATTTCAGTAACCACCATCAGGACTTGGATATCTGAATAGTTCACATGTCGGATTTTGATCCATATTTACTTTCATATATATATACATATATATATATATATATATATATGATTGGCAATACTATGATAGAAATTTAATGGCAGATGTCTATTCAAGCCTAGAGCACTCTGTTTTATTTACCATCATCTTGAATAACCTCAGAAAGATAAAATGATTTTTGCTATAAACAAATTTTAAACGACAAAAACGTTTATTTTGCTTTTTTCCAAAAATTCCCCCTATCTACTGATAACCTTCGTGTTAGAAAGATTTATTCAACTCTCTCTCACTCTCTCTCTCTCTCTCTAGTTGGACTCCCTTTAAGACGCTAAAACCGACTGACAAACTTGTTCTGTTCTACCCGACTTGTTATGCCCAACCCCTCTCTTCACCAAAGACAACGTAGATATTACTTTCAGAGCCAATCCCTTTTGCACCTGAGCAGGTGTAGCAAACGTTTACCTGAACTGAAAAAGATGATCAAAAACTGACAGAATCGCTTTCTTCAGACGAAAATTTCCATGATTCCACCGGAAATTTAATTCCAAGGGAAATTTTCGAAAAGACGACGAAAAGAAAATTTATTTTTCCTGAAAAAAAAAGTTCGGCAAGAAAAAATAAGAATATTATCGATGTATTTGTTCACAAAATGATTTTGTTGAAAATGGTTTCATTTGTTTCCCCACTTAAAATTCTTTCTTTCTTTCTTTCTTGAGATCTATCTATCTATCTATCTATCTAAGTTTCGCCTTCATCTATCAAATTTTTCCGGTGATTCATTATTTTTTAAAATCTTTCTGTTTTCTTAACCCAAATTTCTGTCCTTTATTACTTCTTCTTTTTCACTTTCAATTTCTTTCTTTCTTTCTTTCTTTAGATCTATCTATCTATCTGAGTTTCTCTATCACCTATCAAATTTTTCTGGTTATTTATTAATCAATTTATTTTTTATCTTTCTGTTTTGTTCTATCGACATTCTTTTTTTTTCTCTCATTTTTTACTGCCGAGTTTCATTTCTTCTGTCTTTTTGTTTTTGTTTTGTTTTTTGTTTTTCTTTTCTACTTTCTTTCTTTCTGTCTTTCTTTTCCTTTATACCAATTTTCTTTTTCCCTTCTTCATTTATTAACAATTTTCTTTCTTTCTTTCTTTCTTTCTTTCTTTCTTAAAAATTTTTTTCTCTGACTAAATTTTCTTTTTTGTTTTGATGCATTGGAAAATATTTTTTACTATAAAAATACACTGGAAAAGATTTTTTTATTATAAAAATGCATTGGAAAATATTTTTTACTATAAAAATACATTGGAAAAGATTTTTTATTATGAAAACGCATTGGAAAATATTTCACTATAAAAATTAATTGAAAAATATTTTACTATGAAAATTCATTAGAAAATATTTCACTACAAAAATGCATTGGAAAGGATATTTTACTATAAAAATGCATTGGAAAAGATATTTTACTATAAAAATGCATTGGAAAAGATTTTTTACTATAAGAATGCATAGTAAAATATTTTTACTATCAAATTAATTAGAAATTATTTTACTATGAAAAAAAATTTTTTTTTAATACCATGAAAGGCATTTAAAATTTAGTAGCTCCACATCAGATGATTTGGCTCTTTATAGCGGACAAACGAACTCTTCCCAATTATTGATATAAATCCTTTCAATGGTTTAAGAGATTAGATAATGGATGACGCAATAAAAGCGTCATGTATGTACGTTGGGACGAACTAAGATGTAAATGATATAACAGAATCATTGTCTCTCTCCTTGTTATTAGATTTATTTATTTATTTATTTGTAATGTTTCTTTTATGTGTCGGGGGTGCAGCTGTTATGTGTAAATCTATCATGGCGCCGAACTCTGTTTCTTTTCAATGGAAAATAATCAAGTGAGGCTTTGCAGATTGAATTAAGCGACCCAGTCAACGGCTCAAAATCTGACGCAGCTGATTTTTCTTTCTCGTTCTATCGGTTGGTGATGGCCATCGTGCTAATTATGAAGTTGTCAAAGAAAGAAAAATAATAAAAAAAAATGTTGTACTGAAGAGGCCAGTTGAAGAAAGAGATCTCTGATTAATTTCTTTGTTTAATGACATATCAACTCTTTTTTGGTTATTTAATGCCAAAGCCATTCTCCTAGAAGAACAGTAGTGGTACTATTTAACCCATAGCTGGGAGGATAAGAGGGTTCATACCTTTGCCAAGGGCATTTGCCTGAAAGTGAACGTAATAGCGCGACTGGAGTACGAACTCGCGTACTACGATTCCGTAGTCCATAGCTTAAACCATTACACCACGAGGTCTTTTGTAGTTTTTGCGTTCTTTTCTTCCTGACAGTTTGTTTGCCGATGCAGACCCCAGTTGTCTTTACCTGTCTTAAGTTATCGCTTTCAGAGAACATCTCCACCTCGCCCGAAAAGCTGTAAGATCCTCTCTGGACTCGGTGTCGATGTCGAATGCCTTCATATTTCTCTTGCTTGTGTCCCAGTTGTGGATGGCTTGTAGCTCTCCCCCCAGATGTCAACTCACCTTAGAGGATCTCTTTTGGAATACTACCATCATTTCTATCAGCCGGATCGAACGGATTTTGCACGGTGGAAGCTTCCTGCCGGGACAGGAAAATTAAATGGGTATGGTGTGCTGATGGCATGGCCCTCCAATCCCAACTCTTCGGAGATAGCCAACTTCTTGAAACTAGTCAAGTTAATCATATTCAAGCTCAGGAGCGAGCTAGAATTATCTGGCGGAGATGTTTTATCTGTGGCCAAGAGAAAGAAAAAGGTATACGCAAGAATTCTCAAAGTGGTCTGTATAGACCCCTTGAGGGTCACAAAATTTTACTTTACTTTCTTTGTTTTATGGCATATCAACCTTCATGGGTTATCTAATGCCGATGCCATTCTTGAAGAACAGAAGTGATACTATTTAAATTATAGCTTTATATAGAGGATAAGGGGTTTCATGCCTTCCTCAAAGATATTTGGCTAAAAGTGAATTTAATAGCGCGAGTGGAGTTCGAACTTTCTCAAAACTTTGGTTGGGGGAATAAAAAATATACAAGTCTACAAGGAATGGCAGTGTTACTTGTCTGCATTAATGAATCTCTTTATAAGAGAGAACAAAAATCACAGTATCATGAAGACGAGTGGTCAGATATTGTACATCTAGCAGAATGCCCCAGTGGCTAAAATGGCCACTATTCATGTGTTGTTCATATTTGAATCGTTCAAAACATTTGGATCATTTAAATAAACCAACGATCTCGCTTTCACCAAAAAGGTCCGTATCTTTTCGGCGCCGTTAACGATGTATATAATCATATTTTCACGAAAGAAAACATTAAAAACCCATAATATTTTAAACGAATTTTATTAAATTAAAATATTGAATACTAAAATATCCATTTTTCTAGTAAGATGGATTTAGAAAGAAAACAAGATTATCTAATATTAAGAATAAAAATATAGATTTTTAAAAAGAGAGAAAAATTATGTAAAATAGAAACGCAATGCTTGAAATTTTTGTTTTATGTCCATGATAACAGATGATAAATAAAGTTAAAATAAGATTATTATGAGCGGAAAATCCCGCTCTGACTGAAGAGAGCCGGATCGTCATTTGTTAAGTCAGTTTCATTATTATCAGGTATTTGTTGGTATGGGTATTTTTATATGATTCAATATTCCATTAATAACTTAACAGTATTTTGTAAAAAATTAATCTTGAAATCGAAGCGAAAACACAAAAAAATCATCCCCTCTCATCATTGCTGACAATGAGACTTAAAAAAAATGTCGGCAATATTCAATTATTTCACTTATCTACTTCCATATATCAGATTGCAGATGACACAGGCGTTTTATTCACTTATATAGTAATCTTCTATGAACGAACCTCCTCGCCGCTCAACCCTCTTCACAATTATAGGAACTCAAAAACATATGTTTGATTTTTTTTATTCGTGTTCTTTTTACAAGAGCTGTTATATCATGGAGCTTTTTATAAACGTATGCATGAAAAAAATGTTTGAGAAAACTGATTACCATTCTTAGTAGAACTCTCTATCGGGAGAAAACAACTAAATGCGATTTCTTTAAAAGAAAAGTAGAGGAACCAGAAAAATATGAACGAGTAGTTTTAAACGTCTTTTACAGATAAATGAGAAATTGTTACTCTAGTTTGTTCTCCGGAAGAAATCTCAGACCGGAGTAATTCTTAACATTAGAAAGAGTAAAATTCAAAATCAAAATTATTAAGATTATTATAATGGGTACTAAGTAGCAATTCACTTGTATTACAGTTGGAAAATGCATATAAACGATTATGCCACATTATTTCGGGAAGGTATCAATAAAAAAGGGGTGTTTATCGTTATTTATCTTGATAGAATTTTAGAGTTTATTCCAATTTTGAGAATATTAACAAAGAATAAGAAATATGATAACTGTAATTTGTTACATTATTCCGAGTGCTGTCATCATCTTTTCGCCATTTTATTACAACGTTTCGGCCGTTGTACGCTCCAGCCATCTTCAGGTGGTTGAAATTTCGAACTTAACTCTTTATTTCGCTTACCGGGGTAGACTGTTCTTGTTCCGCGAGCCATGTTTAATGGATGTTTGTTATCTCCTGTTAATTTCCCTCTGAAAGTATTCCGCTGCCTTCACCGGGTTTAGAACTCACACACTTTGGGTTTGTCAGTGGATCTAACCACTGCTTTTATCCACTGTGCCATGTGTCCTTGAGAATGTGTGTGGATGAATTTCAGGGTATTATAAACCTAATGTCTTCAGAAATCATTTTTACTAGTGCTCATATTGCAATTTTACTGTTATCATTGCATTTTTTAATTTTTTTTTTTATCTTTTTACCAGAGCTCATATTGCAACTTTGTTCAATACCCGGTGAAGGCAGTTGAGAACTTTTAGAGGGGAAATTAACTGGAGATACCTGATAACTGACCTCCATTAAAAATGGCTCGTGGAACTAGAACAGTCTACCCCGGTAAGCGAAATAAAGGGTTAAGTTCGACATTCCAACCACCTGAAGAAGGCCGGTGCGTACAACGGCCGAAATGTTGTAATAAACATGGCAACAAAAATAAGGACAATAATCTGAAAAATGTAAATAATTTACATAATACCTCATCTCAGAAGTATAGACTGTAATTTGATAAATGCCATATCAACCTTTGTGGGTTATTTAATACCAACGCCATTCTTGCAGCAGAACTGTAAAAGTAAGTAAAGTTGGCGACCGTACTCGAGAGCTCCCTTTTCAATAGCTACTACACCGGGGTGTCGGGAAAGGCGCAAATCCTTTCTCTGGATTGCTCCACTTACTCTTAATCCGTACCTTATAATGCTGAATGTTAAGCAAGGGGGTATCAAGTATCATTTAGGAGGTGCCCGTGGTGTAGTCGTTATCGCCGTAGGAAATGAACACGGCGATACGAGTTCAAATCCTGGGCGAGACTGATTGCATTTCACATAGCACTAATATCCTTGGGAAAGGTATGAATCCAATAATTCTCCCTCCAGCTATGGGTAAATAGTAGGACAGACTAGGTTCTTCAGCCATGGTTAGGCAACTAGTCTAGGAGAAGGAAAACTCTGAAATCAAACCTGTTAAACTCCGCTTAAAAATTGACCTTGTGTCATATCCTGCCCGAGCGGAGGGGTTGGTAAATAGTATCAAGTATCATTTTTTAAGTCTTTGGTATTATTCAACATGGGATTGAACCCCGCTCCCCCGAGCCAGTGGCGAACACTCTACCCACAGGGCCAATTGAGATTAGGGAGTTTCCATCATTTCCAAGGGTTTTAGTGTACACATTCCTTTACATTCAATAATACTACTCTGGTGGTGTAATTTGGGAGGTGCCCATAGTGTAATGGTTATCGTCGTAGGAAATGGATACGGCCACACGAGTTCAAATCCTGGACGAGACTGATTGCATTTCACTTAGCACTAATACCCTTGGGAAAGGTATGAATCCAATTATTTCTCCCTCCAGCTATGGGTAAATAGTAGGACAAACTAGGTTCTTCGGCCTTGGTGAGGCAACTAGTCTAGGAGAAGGAAAACTCTGAATTCAAACCTGTTAAACTCCGCTTAAAAATTGACCTTGTGTCATATCCTGCCCGAGCGGAGGGGTTGGGCAAATATGATAATACTACTCTGGTCGTGTAACCAGGAATTAACCCATGATCTCACACTTTACTCGTCTGTGAGTTTCACCTACTTCGAGCTAACTAATGATAAAGTTAAAATCTAATTTCGAACTTGTAGAATACGTAGACACATGACTTTAAAATCCTCCAAAGAGAACTAAGCTTTCAAATGACCCCAGAGTTTACCACCTGAAAATCAAACTCAGTTGACCTCTGCTTGACATAATAATCTCACTCTATGAACAACAATTTAATTAAACAAAAGATTCAGCCAATCTATTTTTCACCTCTGTGTTATGGAGGCGCTCGTGGTGTAACGGTTGCTATCGTAGAAAATGGACACGAAGACCTGAGTCCAAATCCTTGATGAGGCTGTTTGCATGCACATCATCATCACCATGTCGTGCCGCTAGCACGGATATCCCTGATCCTCTCTCGCCACTTCTCCCTATCGTTCATCGCCTCTGGCAGGTCTTCAGGGCTACATCCTGTATCCTCACATAGCTGCTGTATGTATGTTCTATCTGGTCGTCCTGCTTTTGCTCGGCCATATGTGGGGGTCCATAGGAGTAGATCACTTATGAGCTTGTCCCTGCTTCTCCAGCAGTGTCCTGCATATCTGGTTTGGATGGACACTGTGCTCATATCCTTTATAGAATAAAAAATACGGAAGCGTGCTTAGGCTTACGGTTATCTTCGTAGGAAACGGAAACATCGACTTAATTTCCTAATCATTTATTTTCCCTCAAGCTACTAGAGCCCACCACTAGAATACACCGACTGCATCTTTGTCAAGAGGTAAGACCCCACTCCAAACTGATGGAGTGGTTCCAGTAATGCTGGAGCTTCGGAGAATGTGGAGTACCCCTTTATTTTCCATCACTCCTAGGTCCACTCTTGCCCGGAGTGATAGCACCTGGTAGGGTCTTATCTATGGGTCAAATACAACTGTTTGACATTTACACTGTGTGCAAACAAGTGACTTATACTAAATTGAATTGTCTGAAGTAGTATTGTTTGATCATTTAACTGTGTGTAAACGAATGACTGATGTTTAATTGAATCGTTCGTGATACGTAGCAATACTTGGAAACATTTCACTGCGTGCAAACAAATGATTAATATTGAATAGAATTATTAGTGTTAGATAGCAATAATTGAAACCATTTAACTGTAGAAATAAAAACAATACTAGTGTGCAAACAAATTAGTTCTAACTTATTTAAAAATGAAATTCCTGAAAAACTAATTTCTTGTGTATCATGTATATCTATTTAAATGAATGTAGACAAATGACTTTATAGGGTCCTCCATTATTGGTCAAATAGAACTGTTTGACATTTAAACTGAGTGCAAACAAATGAAATGCTAAATTGAATTGTTTGAAATAGATCATTTATCTGTGTTAACAAATGACTGATGTTATGTTTTAATTGAATTATTAGTGATACATAACAATACTTAAAACTTTCTGTGTGTAAATGAATGAGTAATGTTGAATAGAATTGTTAGTGTTAGATAGCAATACTTGTAACCATTTAATTGTGTAGAAACAATTGTAATTCTACTGTGCAAACAAATTAGTTCTCATTTAAAAATTAAATTACCAACAAACTAATCTCTTACGTATCATGTATATCTATTTAAATGAATGTAAAAAAAAGAATAACTGATATTAAATTGTTACTGTTACATAGCAATACTTGAAACCATTTAACCATGTAGAAATAATAACAATATGAGCGTGCAAACAAAATTAGTTGTAACTCATTTAAAGATGAAATTACTGATAAACTAATTTCTTACATATCATGTATATCTATTTAAATGTGTGCAAATAAATGACTGATGTTAAATTGTCACTCTTACATAGCAATACGTGAAACTATTTAACTGTGAGCCAAAAAATGACCTCAGGCTCGTTTAGAAATACTATCAACAAAATGTATGTTTACAAATCCTTTGAATTTATATATATGTATAAACAGGATTTTAGATTAAATAACCTACAATGAATGATATGTCATAAAACCAAACTAAACCAAGCCAATTAAGATATTGATGAATAGTTGGACAGACAGCTTATTTTACCTTGATTTCTGTTTTGACATTTAACCATATTTACCAACCCCTCCGCTCGGGCAGGATATGACACAAGGTCAATTTTTTAAGCGGAGTTTAACAGGTTTGATTTCAGAGTTTTCCTTCTCCTAGACTAGTTGCCTCACCAAGGCTGAAGAACCTAGTCAGCTCTACTATTTACACATAGCTGGAGGGAGAATTGTTGGATTCATACCTTTCCCAAGGATATTAGTGCTATGTGAAATGCAGTCTCAAATAAATGACTGATGTTAAATTGTCACTCTTACATAGCAATACGTGAAACTATTTAACTGTGAGCCAAAAAATGACCTCAGGCTCGTTTAGAAATACTATCAACAAAATGTATGTTTATTTTAGTTCAGGATTTGAACTCGTGTCGCCGTATCCATTTCCTACAACGATAACCATTACACCACGAGCACTTTTGACATTTAACTGTTCGTTAACAAAAGACAAACCACGTATTAGCTTACTTAGTTTGGTTTGGTTTTATGGCACATCAACCATTGTAGGTTATTAATGCCAAATCCATTTTTGTACAAAAAACAGTTCTATTTCAAACAATTCAGTTTAGCATAAGCACACAGTTTACTTCTATTTGACCCATAGATAGGATCAAATCAGGTGCTACCACTCTGGGACAGGAGTGATGGCAATGAAGGGATACTCTACATTCTCCAAAGCTCCAGCAATACTGGAACCTCACCATCAGATTATTTAGTGTCTTAATCCTGGACACTCGTTGGGGTGTGGGGGTGTCGTACGTATCTGTAAAGAAGCAGTCGGTGTATTCTACAGCCCAAGCCGACTGGGCAAAGCTTCCTTACTATTAATAGCTGAGTAACTCTGATCTGACCCGAAGATTTTTAAAAAATTAGTTGACTATTTCACATACATCGGCAGCAACATCTCACCTACTGAAAGAGATGTCAACATACGACTTGCGAAGGTATGAACTGTTATTGAGAAGTTATCGATCATATGGAAATCTGATCTGATAAAATAAAACGGGATTTCTTCCAAGTGGTAGTTGTGCCTCGACTACTATATGGATGCACAGCATAATTGCTAAAAAAAATAAGACAATTTGAGAAAAAGCTAGATGTAAACTACATAAGGATGATGTGCGCCGTTTTGAACGAATTCTGGAAGCAACATCCCACAAAACAGCAACTGTACGGCCATCTGCCTCCCATCTCACAAACCACCTGCTACTAGGCACTACGAGAGAAACAAGGATAAACTCATAACAAAAGCGTATTTTCAGCTAGTATGTGAGAGTTCGACATAGTCTTTTGTTTTATTTCAAGCTTGGGAAAGGTATGAATCCACCCGTTTTCAAATGAGAAAATAGTAGACTGGGTTATTTAACTTTGGTTAGGCAACCAGTCTAGGAGAAGGAAAACTCTGAATTCAAACCAACTTTACTCCGCTTGAAAATTGACTTTGTGTCATATCCTGCCGGTGGTGAAAGGGTTATAAACGTAGGGCTTATTTTCAGCTAGTATGAATGAAACCGTCTCGATTGGCATTAGATGAGTAGCGATAATGTTCTGTGAAAACGAAAATACTTTTGATCCACCATAATTCAGCAATTTAATTCTACCTGAATTTGAACACCGACCACTCGCACCAAATGCGCAACAGACTCACTGAGAATTGACAAGATCGATCGATAAAGTCAATAATAGCTAATGGATGAAAATAAGGATAATAAGTTAAAAGATACGTAGATTCGCTTTGAATGGCACTGTAATGGGACACCCGTGATGATCGAACCTGTTTCGCCATAAGTGAATAAGATTTACTGCAAGGGTGGTGTCAGGGGATAATTAGAGGTATAAATAGACTGAGATTGAGTGGAACGGAAGAGGTAGATAAATCGATAGAAACGTGTAAAATTGGAATAATTATGGGAGACGTATAGAAATAATGGAAGAAACACACACACACACACACATGAAGAAAAGTGAGACAGTATAGGAAATGAGATTGACATGTTCTATAAGATTAACGTAATTTATTATCATATATATATATATATGTGTGTGTGTGTGTGTGTATACGTGTGTGTGTGTGTGTGCACGAGTGTGTGTGTGTGTGTGTGTGCGTATGCATGTATGTGTGTGAGCGAGTGTATAAGGTTTGTATGGAAATTTGACTGTAGGAGAAAAAATGACATTATTCTTATGGCAAAATGTGTCAATTTGATTTCCAAACTTACTTTTCCTTATATATATATATATATATATATATATATATATGGGTAATAATTAAAATCAAAGTATATCCTTATAGCCAAACATGTTAAATTAGTTTTCAAAATCATCTTACGTTTCTATATTATCTTCTTTTATACATATTTATATGGAGAAAACAAGATATTTAAAGGATGGATTTGGCCCAGTCGGCTGGAGCTGCAGAATGCACCGATTGCATCTCTGCAGAGGGGTAACACTCCCTCAACGAGTGTCCTGGATTAAGACACGAAACAATCTGATGGTGACCCTCCAGCTGGAGCTTTGGGGAATATGGAGTACTCCTTCATTGTTATTGCTCCCAGGTCCACACTAGCCCTGAGTGGTAGCACCTGAGAGATTCCTATCTATGGGTCAAATAGAACTGTTAGACATTTAAACTGTGTAATTATACTGAATTGAATTGTTTGAAACAGAACTGTTAGATAATTCAACTGTAAAAAGTCTGATGCTTAATTGAATTGTTAGTGATAAATAGCAATAATTGGATGGTTTGATTTGGTTTGGTTTTATGGCATATCAACCTTTGTAGGTTATTTAACGCCAAATCCATTTATATGTAAATAATCTGTTCTATTGAAAACAGTTCAGTCTAGCATAAGTACACAGTTTAATTGTCAAAAACACTTCCATTTTAAACTATTCAAGCAGTTATATGTAATAATTCAGTTAAGTGTTAATACAGTTTTAATGTCGAAAAACAGTTCTATTTGAAATAATTCAGTTAAGCATAAGCACGCAGTTTAAGTGTAAGTACGGTATAATTGTGAAAAACGTTTCTATTTCAAGCTATTCAGTTAACTCAATTCATTTTAGCATAAGTATGCTGTTAGTTCTATTTAAACCATAGATAGGGCCCTATCAGGTGCTACCACTCCGGGCCAGAGTGGACCTGGGAGCGATGGCAATGAAGGGGTACTCCGCATTCCCAAAGCTCCAGCACAGCTGGAACCTCACCATCAGATAGTTTAGTGTCATATCCAGGACACTCATTATTTATATATGAATAATATGCCAGTATTAACCGTCCTGTATATCACTTATGAGCTCTTCCCTGCTTCCCCAGCAGTGTCCTGCATGTCTGGTTCGTCTAACTTGGATAGTTTTCGTGATAGGAGGCAGGTGGCCGTATAGTTGGTGTCTTGTGGGGTGTTGCCGCAAGGACTTATTCAAGATTGCTCGCAGCATTCTTGTGTAATTGCCGTCTAGCTTCTTTTTCAGCCGTTTTGTTAGCGTCCATGTAGAGCAGTATCGATACGACAGCTGCCTGGAAGAAACTGCGTTTCATTTTATCGGTTAGGTCTGATTTCCATATGATCGATAGCCGAACCAGACATGCAGGACACTGCTGGAGAAGCAGGGACGAGCTCATAAATGATGTACTCTTATGGACCCCCACATATGGCCGGGCAAAAGCAGGACGAGCAGCACGAACATACATTCAGCAGCTATGTGAGGATACGGAATGTAGCTCTGAAGACCTGCCAGAGACGATGAACGATAAGGAAAAGTGGCGAGAGAGGGTCAGGAATATCCGTACTAGTGGCACGACATGATGATGATGATGATGATTAACCGTTCAAGTTTTTTTTAAACTATCTCTAAGGTGTTGTTATTAAGTGATGTTATATCACCTGAAAAACTGTTTACAGATTTAAAAAAAAACAGACAAAATTATTCGCGTTCTTTCGTAATGTTTTGATGACACACATTTTGAAACAGAAAACTACAAACAATACTAACAATATTAAAACGCTAAGAATCTTCTCATTTTTACGTTTCATTTTTACGTTTTTCATTTGAAAACAATTTTTTTGGATGAAATAACATCACTAAATAACATAGCTCTGATGATGGTTTAAAAAACGAAACCTTTAACGTGGTATATCATTTGTATATGAATGAATAAATCCTTTGAATATATATATGTGCACGCACGTGTGTGTATGGGTGTGTGTGTATGAGAGAGAGAGAGAGAGAGAGAGAGAGAGAGAGAGAGTGCGTATAAAGCGATAGAGAGAGAGTGAGAGTGCGTTTAAAGCGATAGAGAGAGACGAAATAGTCTATAAAGAAAGGGGGAAAAGTCGCTCATATCCCAATTTTAGACGTTTCTGTCGATAGATAGATAGATATACAGATATTTCCTAAGAAAGAAAGATAGAAAGAAACTAACAAACAAACAAAGAGGGTGAGAGAGAAAAAAGAGCCTGCAGGAGATTGATAGATTGATAGACAGATTCTGAGAAAGAAAGAAAGAAAGAAAGAAAGAAAGAAAGAAAGAAAGAAAGAGCCTGAGATAGATCAGAAGAAAAAAGAAATCGCTTGTAATATATATATATTGAGACAGAGAGAGAGAGAGAGAGACACACAGATATATATATATATATATATATATATATATATATATATTAATAAGAGTGATAATGGTCGAAAGTCAACATAAATTCCTTATCTGACAAGTTAAAGAAAGCTGTGATGTTGATTGTCGATATACTGCTAGTCTAGAATTGTGGCTCGTTAAGTGAAGCAAGTAACTTTACATTTTGTAACTATTGTAGATTAACGCTCTTTAGGCAATGGCTGTACTCAACGTGGACGTCAGCAGCCGGGGTCTGTATTTGATGAATCCAAAGGACGAATCCAATAGTACAGCCCACACCTTGGTTGCCTGTGAAGGAACCAGAGTACTGATCACTAGATGGCATCCAGAGATTTGTTAGTTTGCACTGCAGGGTAGCAGCTTCTTTATCCGATAAGTTCCTTACACTCATGTACCGATTAGTATAAGATTTTCAAAGTCTCTAAAATGGAGAATACAACAGCGTCTGTCTTGCTGAGCAAGGTGTGTTAGAAGCGGGGGTTTCTGGATGGCGGGGCTGGTATTATGGTCAATAAACGGCAGGGAGTGATGAACTTTCGGCACAGTCAAAAATATCTTTTTATCTATCTACCTATCTATCTCAGACTATTTCTTTCTTATATATCTGTCGTGTTATTCCTATCTATCTCAAGCATTTCTTTTCTTTTCTTTTCTTTCTTTTTTCTCATACTTTTTCCGTTTTTCTTTTTTCTCTGGTTTTTTTCTTTCTTTTAACCTTCTCAGTTTATTGCAATCTCTTTTTTCTTTCTTTCTTTCTTTCTTTCTTTCTTTCTTCACTTTCTTTGGTTATTTCTATCTAAGAATTTCTTTCTTAGTATCATAGTATCTATTTATCTCAATCAATTTTTTCTTTTCTAAGGTTATACTTACATATCTATCTTCTTTTTCTCTCATTTTCATTCTCACTTTTACTCCCCCTTTCTCTTTGGTTATTGCTTTTTCTTTTTTTTTTCTCCAGCTATTTCTAAATGTCCATGTGGAAACCATTACACAATTAGGCATATTTTAATAGAATGTACAAACCTATCTCGCATCCGAAAAAATTTTTATAAAGTTAATCGTATGAAGGAATTATTTGAGAAGATAAACCCTAAAAAACGTAGAAGAATTCCTGAAAAGAATTGTCCTTCTATCAAGGCTGTAGACTCATAGACCTACAAATTAATTATATTAAAAATCAAATGCTGACTTCAGCAGACAATTCAAGACTGCATATCGTTTTATTTTGATGTCGTTGGTATTTGTTTATAGCATTCAAATAACTATACGCATAAAAATTATACCAAATAAAAATAATAAAAACGTTTTCGGCATAAAATAACCCGATGGATTGGCATGCCGTAAAATCCAACCAACCAACCGGCTATTTCTTTCTTTCTCTCTATCTATCCATATATTCATCATTTATTATACAGTTTTCGGTTTCTTTGTTTAAAAGCATATCAACCTTCATGGGTTATTTAATACCAAAGCCATCCTTGTAGAAGAACAGCAGTGATACTATTTAACCCAACGGTGTAGGGATAAAAGTTTTTTGTTTTACCTTTCCCAAGGGTATTAGTCCGAAATTGAACATGATAACGTGACTGGAGTTCGAACTTGCTTACTTGGGGGATGTAGTCCTGCACTTTAGCCATTACACTACGGAGCCTCCCTCCTCGCTAACTATATATCTATGAATATATTATCTGACACCTAGTCAAGTTAACGAAGAGACTCAAATGCATACTTATAGGCCCTGGTATCGACGACCACTCACATAAGGACTGATTTACTCCGGCCCAAGCTCTTTGGTTCAACGGGTCAGGTGATGCCGCTGTTAGAAACCTCGGTATCAAGCACTCTTAGAGTTGTCAAACTAGTGAGTTAATCTCTCTCTCTCTCTCTCTCTCTCTCCCTCTCTCTCTCTCTCTTCATAGCAGTCCCATTGGACTTAAGCAATAAAAAAAACACTGTACTGGTTCAAATACTTACCTCTAGCATTTTTTGTGCGGTAAATAGCAATTACGACTTTTCAGTGTCCTTGATTGATTCTGAAGAATTTCAAAAGGATAGAAATTATTTATTATTTTGCTCATTTGAGAGTTTTTTTACACCAGCGTTAGCAGATGGTTTTCCACTGGAGTCTGCGTGACAGTAAGTCTCCTCAAGTCTCCAGGACTCTTCTTAATATTCTGGCCAATCTCAATAATGCTGTAGTTTAGATGGTCTCCAGTCGTCCCTTTATTTTGAAGTCTTCCAGTCTTTGTACCAATCCTTTGGTGACTGTACCGAGTGCGCCAATTACAATTGGTATCACCGTCACTTTCATATTCCACAGTTTTGCCAGCTCTCCAGGAAGGTCAAAGTATTTATCTCTCTTTTCGTCTTCCTTCAGTTTTATCCTGTGGTCAGCCGGAACGGCAAAGTCCGCTTTTTGACAAATTCTTTTTTTTTCTCTTGACTCTCGCTAGGTCTGTCCATCTGGCCGAGATTAGGTGATCTGTTTGTTTCTCACAACCCCAAAGAATTTCGTGCGTCTCTATTATTATTATCATTATTGTTTTTTTTTCATTTAAAAATTCTGTTCAATCAATCGATTAACTAGTGTGCGTGATTACAGAGTGGTAGTACTTGTTAGTGTCCCATCTATGGTACAAATAGATCTGTTTGAAACTTATTATTATTGGATAGGAATACTTTAAACCATATAATTGTAAAAATTATTTTATTAATAATTACTTGAACCTGTAATTGTTCACTTATTATTATTTTACTCATTTGAGAATTTTTTACACCAGCGTTAGCTGATGGTTTTCCCCTGGATTTTGAGTGACGGGTAGTCTCCTTACGTCCCCAGAACTCTTGTCAGTATTCTGGCCGATCTTAATAATACTGTAGTCTGAACAGTCTCCACTTGTCCTCTAATTTACAAGTCTCCTCAAATCTCCAGGACTCTTCTTAGTATTCTGGCCGATCTCAATTATGCAGTAATTTGGATGGTCTCAACTCGTCCCGTTATTTCCAAGTTCTTGTACCAATCCTTTGGTTACTGTACCAAGAGCACCAATTACAATTGGTATTACTGTCACTTTCATGTTCCATAGTTTTTCAATTCCCTAGCAAGGTCTTGGTACTTATCCTTCTTTTTGCTTTCTTTCAATTTTACTCTGTGGTATCTATTCGGCGGGTTCTCTTTCTTGTTGACTATTGCAAGGTCTGCTTGTCTGGCTGAGATTAAGGGATCTGTTTGTATCTCAAAATCCCAGGTAATTTTGTGTGTCTCATTCTCCAAGGTGGATTCTGGGTTGTTCGTAGAGTCAAATTTAAATTTCTGGCACAATTCCCTGTAGATCCCCTTCCCCACCCAGTCTTGTTTAGTCTTATAATCTTTTTGCGCTGATTTGGCGCATTCGCTTTTTATGTAATTGATGGTTTCGTTTCTATCATCACATCTGCTATTTTGTTGCGTCTTATTCATTTTTGTTTTAACACGGTTGGTCTATATGGCGTTGTGTTGTGCTGCAGTTAGAAGAGATTCAGTTTCTTTCTTTAGGTATCCCTTTCTTAGCCATGTCCAAGTCTTCTCGAGTGAGATTTTGCTTGTCTGTCAATTGAAATGTCCATACAATTACTTTTCTACCCATTTTTGTTTTCTAGTTATTGTTGTTCTATTGATCTCTGTGCTGTTTGTGTTGTTCTGGTCGCTCTAATCAGCCTTTCATTGTTCTTTTTTTATGTAGTCTTCGAGTCGTCGTATCAATCTATCGATGCAATCTTAAATTCTGATGAGACCTCTTCCCCCTTCTTTTCTTTACGCATATAGACTTTTTATGTCATCATAAGGCCTTATATATCATCATGATTTTTTTTTTGTTTTTGTTTTCTGGTCGATTTGTTGAAGTTCCACTTTAAGAATGGTCCCAATTATCTTACAAGGGAGACAGCCTAGTGTTATATATTGACCCTCGACCGAGCCGTCAATCAAGAGATGCACCTGTGTAAATAAGCGGAAGAACAGCGAAACAGGTGCATCCGGTCGAAGATATCGGAATATCACCTTGACCTGTGGACGTGGTTGAATTCGGTGATGGTGGCAGATGCATACGCCCACTGGAAGCAGGTGGACATCAAACAAAATATAACCAGGTGCCACAGACGGCTTGAGTCAGTCAATTCCAGTTGGAGTTGGAGTCAGATGGGGACAATGTGCGGCAGACAGAAAGCTTTGGGCCCTCAATGACCCACGGTTGAGCAGCCCAGCTAAGATGAGAAAGAAGTGCTGCTATGGTCAGAGGAACTTTGGGTCAATGTGTAGCAGTCTGTCCCTGTCTCCAACTCACCTCTCACACACAACCAGTATCAACCCTTTCGAAAAAAGTGTGAGAGGTAAATTTTTATAAAGAAGTGTGCTCGTTCGTTCATTGAAGTCGTCAATGTTATGTTTCTGCCTATAATTGTATATGTATGAGGCTTCGTTATGTTTCTGCCTATAATTGTATATGTATGAGGCTTTACAACACCAGGCGTTTATCCTTTTGATGAGATTTTAGCTATATAGTTTCATTTCGAGGAGTTTTCTCGTTATCCTGAGATACTCTTTTTAATTTTTTCTTTCATCTGCATTGATTTGATCGTGTCTGCTTCGAATATTCCCGAACACTTGTAAGTTTCCTTTTCTCCGAGTGTTCTGATTTTTTTCTTGATTAGGTTGTTCCATCCCGATATCCTGGCTGTATATTTTCATTGACTATATTAGGGTTTCCCATTCTTTTTCATTTTGGGGAAACAGTTTTATGTCGTCCTTGTTACTGGTTACTCTTTTCTGGTGATTTAGGAAGGTTGTAGACGTCAGAGCATTTTCTAAATATGGGATTGAGTGGCATCGTCGTTATTACAAATAGTTATGGCGATAGCACATCTCCCTAGAATGTTGTGTAACCCGGATATAAGAGATTTATCGTGACCGGAGAACAAGTCTCTTATATCTGTGTTTGGTCTATTTTGTTTAGGTAACACAGGCTCTAATTGGGGACCAGATAAAATCTCTCTTATATCTGGGTCTCTTATATCCGGGTTACACTACATTCTACTTTAGATTTTCACCTTTGCTAAACTTTTTCTTCCGGCCGTCAATTCCACTTTCCAGTTTTTCATGCTTTTTTCGATAAACTTAAGGACTTTGTCGGATATCTTGTACATCTTGCGACAGTCTATGATCCAGCTTTGCGTGACCATTTCTTATGCCCTTTTATATTTAATCCGCGCCATAGCAACATCTTTTTCTCTCGTTTTGCTCTCCTTGGGGATGTGTTGATCAGTGTAGAGTAAATCACCTATTTCTCTTGTTTCCGTGAGGCATCCATTCTGTCATTCGGAGAACAGTCCGTGGCTTATTAGCGAATAGTATACACCCTCCATAATCTGTGCCGTTAGTATTTTCCCAGAATCGGTTGGCACGTTATGGGTCTATAGTTGTTAGAGGCGGCTCCTTTGGGGGGGGGTCTTTTTGGGTCATCCATTCCTTTATGTTTCTTTTAAGCATGTATTCATTTCGATAGCCAGTCTAACGTGGATGGAAGTGAATTTTTAAAATCAGAACCCATGTACACCATCATAGCCTGGCGTTTATTATTATTATTATTATTATTATTTACTTGAAACTATATAACTATTAGTAAATTAATTGTGTTAGATAGGAATACTTAAAACCATATGACTCTGTGCAAAGAAATGATTATTATTAAATAAGAATAAACCATACAACTGTGTATAAATTATTAGTATTAGATTGGGGTACCTGATACCCTATAACTGTGCACAGATTATTTGTGTTAAATAGAAATACTTGATATCAAATAACTGTACCAATAAGTAATTATTGTAATAGTCAAATAAAAAGTGGGATTCAAAAATGATTTATAATGGAAAGTTGAAAATATAAGTAGTCATGATTGTAATCAAGCCTTTATAGATTAATCTAATTTCGGTATTAAATAGCCCACAAGGAGCTGATATGCCGATAAATAGACCAAACACAAACCAAACCTTTACAAATGGATCCAATTTCGGCATTAGATAACCCTTAATGAGTTTATATACCATTCAACAAATAAACTAAACCAAACCAAACCAAACCACACCAAACCTTTACAAATTAATCCAATTTAGGCATTAGGTAACTATTAGGGAGTTGATATGCCATTCAATAAATATGTCGTTAAACAGCCAAACCCAGCCAAACCAATGAATAAGACAGTGTTTCTTCAACAGCGAAACAGGTTGCTTTTTTTTTTATAAGGGATCTTAAATACCACAATCTTGTTCAGAACATAGATTTTATGAAATAAAAATAACAAAAAACAAAAACCAAGCATATAGCGTGTACTCCGGTCTGCATACCTGACACGGCGCCTTTTATAAACAACTAAACAGCAACATTTGCAGGAAAAGAAGAACTGGTCGACTTATGTGTCACGTGGCAAATAGACGCGACGCGTGAATGTTTCAACCAGCCGACAACATAAACTCCACTGCGCATGCGTAGAGCGAGAATTCAAATGAAAAAGACATGAAACCGTCTGTTTCTTTGTAACCGTATGTTTTCTTTTCATCTACATCAAAGTCTCTTGCCGCTGCGACACCCTTTTCTCAGTTTTTTTTTAGTTTTTTTCTTCAGTCTTAAAAGCCTCATTTTTTTTTTATAATAAAAGCTAATGAAATCTTCACTCATTTAAATGACTTTTTCTAGATTCCTTTTTTGGCGTAAAAGCATCGGGATATCATAATCGAAATACCAATTATTTGACCTTTCGGCAAAGCCGTGAAAAGCCGCAAGTTGCTTCTTCTCTGATTTAATATCTTTTAAAATGTTTAAGGTAAAACTAGACTGACTGATATGCCGAAGGGGAGAATCTTTCATGCACTGACTAAAGTTTTTATCTATTTCCAACAAAATTGTAACCTTTTTTAAAATTCTGATAGTAATAGAACCCTAGGGACATTATATAAAATAAAGTAATGTTAGCGACCGTATTCGAGGGCGACCCGAAGGCTCCCTTTTCAATAGCTACAACAACGAGGTATAGGGAAGGGCGCAACTCCTTTCCCTGGATTGCTCCACTTTACCCTTGATCCGTACCTTATAATGCTCAGTGTTAAGCAAGGCGGCATCAAGTACCATTTTAAAAGTCATAGGTATGACTCGACCTGGGATTGAACTCCGATCTCCCGGACCATGGGTGAACACTCTACTCATTAGGTCAATGGGAACGGATACTGCTCGTAAATAAGTAAGAAAATGTCCCCCCCCCCACTTCTAGGGCACCTCATGGGTGTAATAGTTAAAAATCTAACCTTGATGAGTGAGTTCGAATTTCTTTGGGTGCCCCATTCTTTCGGTCCTGTATCACGTCTGACCAAAACGTTATCTTCACTTCTAGAGAAGGTTCAGCTTCCAATTCCTTCCATTTCTAAATGGCGATCACAGGGCTGACTTTTGATTTTCAGGAGTAATAAATAGCTACAAGGAAACAGACGAGGTGAATTGAAGATTCACAAAAATATACTTTTCGGGATAGAGCAAAAAGAATGGTATTCTTTGGTAGCAATTTGCGTAGATTTTATGTATATCAAGTCTAAATGTCATGAACAATCTGTGAATTCGAATTCAGTCTGTAGATCCAAGTTCAGTCTGTGGATCCAAATTCAATCTGCGGGTTCAACTTCAGTATGTGGATCTAAATTCAATCTGTGGGTTCAACTTCAGTCTGTGGATCCAAATTCAATCTGTGGGTTCAACTTCAGTCTGTGGATCTAAATTCAGTCAGCGGATTCAACTTCAGTCTGTGGATCCAAATTCAATCAGTGGGTTCAACTTCAGTCTGTGGATCTAAATTCAGTCAGCGGATTCAATTTCAGTCTGTGAATTCAAATTCAACAGTGGATCCAAATTCAGTCAGTGGATCCAATGAATTTCACTATCGACTGCCGATCGTATCTGATGAGAGATGTCACTTTTGTCGCATTTGTCCTCAGTTCGTGATGTAACAGTTCAACCAAAATGGGTTTAATTCTCTACGAAGTATCAGAAAATGCCTTGTGCCACCTTAAAACCCATATCCGCTTATAGAATCGGATCTTTGCAACCCTGTTTTAACTTGTTAAATACTGTCGCATTGCCGTGACATTTGATAGAGAATTTGATCTCTTGTTCCATTTTCGTGACAAAGTTAACAAAAAGCACCTGTATCCAGTCCCCCACCAGGAGCAGGATGTGACACAAATTCAATTTTTAAGTGGGGTACATCTGGCTTGGATTAAGAGTTTTCCTTCTCTGAGACTGGTTGTCATACCCAAGTTAAAGAGCTCAGTCCGTTCTATTATTTACCCATAGCAGGGGGAAGAATTGTTGGATTCATGCCTTTCTCAAAAGTATTAGTACGAAGTGAAAAGCAAACAGCCTCATCCAGGATTTGAATTCAAGTCGCCAATTCAATTTCTGATGATAATCGTTTTGTGTAGCGTACCTCTCCAACGCACTTATGATAATCCAAGATTATTCAGCTAAACACGAATTCTGAGAGGTAGACGTGAAATGAATGTTTTCACTCTTGTCAGCATTTTCAATCAGTATTGCTGACCTGAAAAATAAGCAAATTAGACCAATCTATTTGCAGATCGATATCGAATATCAAAATACGGTGTATAACATAAAGAAAGCGTTGTAACAAAGGAAATTAACGTCGTTGTAACATTTCCGGAAATGACGTCACTTCAGCATGTACACATGACGTCACGTTCAGCATATACATCACAGCCTCTCTTCATCATATATATGATGTCACTTCAGCATATACAGCCACAAATAAACCAAGTCAATTATTATTAACAGGTTTTAGGCACCTGACTTAGTTTTATAATTTTCGAAATAGGGTAATCATCATCATCATCAAATCGCACTGAGAGCACAGATTTCCTTAACTCTCTCTCTCTCTATCACTCTCTCTCTCTCTCTCCATCCATCTATCTGTCCCTATCAACCACTGCGCTAGCCAGGTTCTCCAAACTACACCCAGTGTCCGAACAGATCTAAGTTCTTACTGGTCGACACGCAGTAGCGCCTCCTTTTGTAGAGCTGTTAGAAATAGGGTAGCAGATTATTATAATTGAACTTAATTCTCACTGAGTGCCCAAACTTCTGATCTTTTGCCACAGCTCATCTATGTAAATAAATATTATTTGCAGGTTTTCTATATGTATGAAACTTTATCGAAGATCAGAATTTTGTGATCTTCTATATAAAGAAAATGGAATATGGAACCATATAAAAATGCACCAACAAATACCTGATAACAATGAAACTGACTTAACAAATGAAGATCCGGATCTCTTCAGTCAGAGCGGGATTATTCGTTGATAATAATCTTATTTTAACTTTATATATCAAAATCAAATTAAAATTTCAAGCATTGCGTTTCTATTTTTCATAATTTTTCTCTCTTTTTAAAAATCTATATTTTTATTCTTAATATTAGATAATCTTGTTTTCTTTCTAAATCCATCTTACTAGAAAAATGGATATTTTAGTATTCAATATTTTAATTTAATAAAATTCGTTTAATATATTATGGGTTTTTAATGTTTTCTTTCGTGAAAATATGATTATATACATCGTTAACGGCGCCGAAAAGATACGGACCTTTTTGGTGAAAGCGAG
>CAUZXS010003685.1:345000-385000 GCA_963585895.1 Sepioteuthis lessoniana
CCACACACACACACACATATATATATATATATATATATGTATATATTTAAAAATGGTTGTTGTTGGTTCAAAGAAAGACTAAGGATATAATTTAAAATAGGAAGGTCCACCAAGAGATTTGTATTTCTTAAATTCATTTTAAATAAATTCAAAAAATACAAATCTCTTCGTAGACCTTCCTATTCTAAATATATATATATATATATATATATATATATATATATATATATATATATATATATATATATATAATTATCGTAAACACCGAGATAACGGTCTGATGATTACATTGGCGAGAAGCTGACAATCACCAAACGCCGTTGACTCAGTGTCAACGATATTCTAAGAGCTACATGTGCTCTATCATCGATACCGAGCACGCTTTATTTATAAAAATCGTAGACTAGATTACTAATTATATATATAAACACGGGATGGTGTATAATGTATATATCATCATTATCTTCAAATCGTGCTAATAGAACGAATTCCTTTAACTATTTCTCGCCATCCACTCCAATCAGCCATTGCTCTCGGTAAGTTCTCAAGACTGTATTCAGTGTCCGTACAGAGCTGATGAATGAAAATCCTTGCTCGTCAGTCACCACTGGTGTGTCTATATGTAGTAGTCCACAGGAGAACGTCGTTTATGAGTCCGTCTCTGCTCCTCCAGCAAATCATGTTCATATTAATTAAACTGTTTGAGAGATGGGAGGCAAGTTGTCGTACAGCTGCTGTTTTGTTGGTTGCTGCTCCCTGGATTTGTTCAAAATAGCATGCGGTATTCTTTTGTAGTTCCCATCAACTTTTTTCTCTAAGTGCTTCGTTAAAGCCCAGCTCACACAGCCATACATTTTTTGTTGTACAGCTACAGCCATAATCGTTTGTAGTACATACATATTTTGTTGAAGGAGGTGCTCGTGGTGTAATGGTTACCGTCCTAGGAAGTGGACACGGCGACACGAGTTCAAATCCTGGCCGAGACTAATAGCATTTCACATAGCACTAATACCCCTGGGAAAGGTATGAATCCAATTATTCTCCCTCCAGCTATGGATAAATAGTAGGGCAGACTAGGTTCTTCAGCTTTGGGGAGCCAACTAGTCTAGGAGAAGTAAAACTCTGAATTCGAACCTGTTGAACTTCGCTTAGAAATTGACCTTGTGTCACATCCTGCCCGAGCGGAGGGGTTGGGTAAATATGATACATATTTTGTTGAACAGATGCAACCATACATTTTTGTAGTACATACATCTTTTGTGGTACAAGATACAGCCATATATTCTTTTGTAGTACTTATATTTTTTGTTGTACAAGATAGGGACATAATCGATTGTAGTACATACATCTTTTGTTGCGAGAAGTTCTAAATCATCTGCGTAATCTGCATCTATATTAGTTTCTCTGGGCTATCGTCTGCTTCTTGCATTTTTTTTAGTGTGAAACAATTTTCAGTCAATTGATGTCTCAAAATTACACACACACATACACACACACACACACACACACACACACACATACACATATGTATAGTTTCGAGTCATCAAATCAAAGAAAAATATAGATATATACAAAATATCTTATTATTATTATGGAGATCACCGGCCCATTGGCTTGGTTAGAAGAGTGTTCGCCAATAATCCAGGAGACCAGAGTTCAATCCCAAGTCGAGTCATACCAAAGAATCAAAAAATGCCACCTTGCTTAACACTCAGCGATATAAGGTACGTATCAAGGGTAAAGTGGAGCAATTCAGGGATAGGAGTAGCGCCCTCCCCTACACTTCGGTGTAGTAGCTATTGAAAAGGGAGTTTTCGGGTCGCCTTCGACTATATTCGCCAACTATTATGGAGGATATGTCTGTTTGTCTGTTACCAAAATACGTCACTAGTGACGTCACAATCCCCTTAGTTATTTACGTCATGTTTTCTGTGATTTATTTTCTTTAAATCTTAAAATTAGTACGAAAAATTAATACGATCATACTTTTAAGTATGCATCGGTCTCCAGTTGTTTGGGTCGCACTTCGGTCGGCCGTGTTTGATCGTGACACGGATCTGGCCTGGTGTGCCCCGGCACACGAGTTTTCCTCCGGCTTCAGGGGGCCATCCCCCCAGGATTTTACCTTCCTACAGGGGATTAGGTTTATTGCCTTGCGCCTGAGGCTCCCCTATTAAGGGGAATGCCGACGGGGCCGAAGGTATTTTTGGCATTGCGGGACGCATGTGGGCTGTGGCCCAGCGTTTGGACCCACCTTAAAAAAGCCTTGTGTCATACTCGCTCGTTCGGTGGGGCGTGTGACAAATAACACGAAAAATGCTTTATATTATTTATTGGGGCGCCTCCTGTGGTGTAATGGTTAACAAGCTGGTTGCCCTTTCATACGGCTTTATGTCACATCTAAGTAAAAACCTAGTAAATTACTATATTATTATTTATTTATATTATAAGATTTATTTTAAAATATAAATGTATATTATCATGAATGTATATTTATGTTATATTATTTACACTCTCTGCTTTGTCTGCATAAAGAAAACATGCTGTTGTATTTATATATACAACCAAATTGCAGTTTACGGTGGGAACGGAAACCATTTTGCGCATTGATCTTTAAAAATTGATTTTGATAAATATTTGCTGGGTATAATTGATTTGAAGAAAATACTACACAAAAAAAAATGCGATTCTCGAACCTCAGGGCATAAGTTAACTCTATATGGATTGACATGCCGTTAAAATCACTCACTCACTAAATGAATGAATCAATCTACAAGTTACAGCTCTCTCTTTCTCTTCCTTTTCTCCCAATCTCTCTGTCTCTCTCTTTTTCACACTTTCTCTTCCTCCCACTCTCTTTCTCTGTCTTTCTCTCTTTTTTCTCTCTCTCTCTCCCTTCCCCCTCTCTCTCTCTCTCTTTGTCTGTCTGTCTCTCTTCCTCCCACTCTTCCTCTTGAAGCTTAGAATACGTTGGCTGTATCCCCTGCTGGGGTGGAGTATAATTCACTGACTGATTGATTAATTTTAACGGTATGTCAATTTGTCTAGGTTTATTTTATTCCTAGATTTTAATCTTTTTTGCTCATTGTCATATTGAATAGGGATACTTTTTTAATCGGATCTATTTGAGACTCAGTCAGATACTGCAACTACGGATCAGTGTAGACCCGTGTGCAATAGAATTGAAGGGGTGCTCCACATACCCCATATCTTCAGAACTGAAGCCTTACTATAAGATTCAGTTTAGTGTCATACTGAAAAGAGGTAAGACCCCCTCCTTCAAAAAAAGGGTGACCAGGGTATGTCACTGAACTACATCTTATGGTGAGGCCTCAGTTCTGAAGATCAGGGAAGTGTGGAGAACCTTTTTATTGCCATTACTCCTAGGTCCACGCTTAATAAACAACTACACAAGAAATGACATTATGGCCATACGTCCGTGATGTAATGGATATCGTCTTAGGAAATCTGCATCTATATTAGTTTCTGTGGGCTAGCGTCTGCTTCTTGCATTTTTTTTAAGTGTGAAACAATTTTCAGTCAATTGATGTCTCAAAATTACACACACACAGGCGCGAACGCGCGAGAACGCACATATATATATAGTTTCGAGTCATCAAATCAAAGAAAAATATAGATATATTCAAAATATCTTATTATTATTATGGAGATCACCGGCCCATTGGCTTGGTTGGAAGAGTGGTTGCCAGTAGTCCAGGAGACCAGAGTTCAATCCCAAGTCGAGTCAAAAATGGTACTTGATGAAACCTTGCTTAACACTCACCATTATAAGGTATGGATCAAGCGTAAAGTGGAGCAATTCAGGGAAAGGAGTTCAAATCCTGGACGAGATTGTTTACATTTCACATAGCGTTAATACCTTTGAGAAAAGTATAAATCCGACCATTCTCCTTCCAGCTCCGGGTAAAATAGTAGGGCAGACAATGCTCTTTAGCATTGGTGTGAAGAAGGAAAACTCTGCATTCAAACCTATTAAACTTCACTTAAAAATTGACCTTGTGTCGTATCCTGTCCGTGCAGAGGGTTGGTAAATGTAATCAATGAACACGATTCCCAAATCTCTAAGCATAAAATAACCCTATACCAGTTGACAAGTAGTTAATCTATCTCTCTATCTCCGATATGTATCGTGACATGCAAGTGAAAATTTGTAGCGATATCGAGCAACTGTTGAGAGAACTAAGGGAATTGAATTTATTCCATTTTCACAATAAGAGAATATGAATGAACGGAACCTAGATTCGAATCCGGCTCCGACGTTGCCTTTCATTTCCCCACACTGGTGCACCGACCCACTGCGCACCACTTCGACAACGCCCCATTTTTATTTTTATTTATTTTTTCATGCGCACGCAAGATTACATCAGGAAATTTGGTTGAAGAAGAAAATGGCGATAGTAATGTAAGAATATAATCGTGTCGACAATGGCTGAATTGGTCAGTTAAAGAAGCAGTTCTACTAACATTCATTTAACGACGGAATGGATGGCGGTAGAGGGAGGCGTAGTTATGGCAATGGCAGTGATGGTCGCTTTGAATGTTAGTGTCTTCTGTCACCATAGCAATGCAGTAAATCACGTGATGAACATCGAGGTTATTTTCTTATTACATTTCGTGGAACGCGTAGAATAAGCAACCAGAGATATCTGAACTTTAAGAGTTATATTTCTAACGGACTGGGTGGGTCAAAACTAACAAGGTGATCAATAATAACATATTATTGACTAGCCTATTATTTCTGTCTGACACTATATATATATATATATATGTGTGTGTGTGTGTGTGTGTACTAGAAGGACTACCCGGCGTTGCCCGGGTGGAGGGAATAACAATACAGTTGTAAGTATAATCTATAATCTATTTCTTTTAAGCAATTTTTAAGTGACACGAATCCTTGTGGCGTTGCGACTAATGTACTGATGTGTGATATCGTAGTAAGCGAGTTCAAGCACCAATTGTATTACTTTCACTTTCGAACTAATACCCTTGCGAAAGGCATGAATCCTCTTATCCCTCCAGTTATGGGTTAAATACTATCACCGCTCTCCTTCTACCAAGCTGGCTTTGGCATCAAATAATCCACGAAGGTTGAAATGCCATTAAACAAAGAAACGAAAATCAAAGCATTTTCAAATTCCGAAAATGAAATTGATCTGATTGTTAAGAAAATTCACCCAGTCAATTGGGGTTGTAGAATACGCCGACTGTGCCCCTACAGAGGGGGTAAAACCCTCCCGACGAGTGGCCTGGGTATGATGCTAAACTGAATCTGATGGTGAGGCTCCAGTCCTGGAGATTTAGGGAATGTGAAATACCCTTTCATTACCATTACTCTCAGGTCCACTCTGAACTAGAGTGGTAGTACTTGTTAGGGCCCATCACTGGGTCAAACAGAATTGTCCAATAATTTTCTAAGGATTATCATTATTAGTTATTTGAAATTTTACAGCAGTTAGGAAAGTATCTATTTATAAATGCTTGATGAATAGAATTAATAATGTTAAATAGCAATACTTGAAACCATTTAACTGTGTGCAAGCAAATGGTTAATATCAAATAGAATTATTTGTGTTAAATAGCAATGATTGAAAACATTTTCCTGTTCGCCGAAAATAAAAAGAGCTCTAACAACATGTATAAAAATAAAGTTACCTAAAAATTATTCAATTACAAATAATATATATATAAACAGGATTTGGCATAGAATAACCCACAAGGGTTGATATGCCATAAATCATCAAAGAGCTATCGGCTGTGTACTAACAATTCGTTTAAAAACAATATTTTCCTATAAGGTATTCACTTGTAAATCATATATATATATATACAATAAGTAAAAATATGTTAGTTTTTATATATATTTAACAACATGGAAGCTTGTCTTGTTTCATGACGTTTTATAAAAGCGACAATCATCAGATAGAGAATGAAAGATAATGAAGAAATAAAAAAATCACTGAACACTCGCCAAATTATATCGCATTTGGTTCGCCACAAACCCACAAAGGGATATAGTGACAACCAACACTGTTACAATATATTTATTAAGTAAGTAATATTCTTCAATCTTGCCTTGACAATAATTTACCTCCGGGATACATAGTTCGACGTATTAGGAAAATAAAATGCCGTAATTCTACGAACGTATTACGTGTATTTTTAAAGGATGAAAATTTCTTTTTTTCTAGGACTCAATAGAGTCTATGAAATCCCGTTTATATTACAAGTGGAAGACATGTTGGTCTTCCCTTTTTCGATCTCGTTCGATTTTCTAAGTACCTAACTAATAACTCTGCTCGGTTAAAGAGTAAGTTAATAAATAGCAACCAACAATTCTTGAACCACTATATATATATATATATATAATTTGGAATGAGAAATAATTATGAGATTATTAGGAGAATTCAATGCCAACAATTTGAAAAAGGGTCTCTGTAACGTAATAGGTAAAGAGCTGGACTGCGGCCTTGTAGATAGAGTCAACAGATGGCAAAAGTAGGGCTGATAGATGACAAAGGTAGTAACGATAGATTGCAAGGGTAGTGCCAAGAGGTTGCAAATGTAGTGCAAATAGTTTACAAAGGTAGTGCTGATATAGATTGCAAGGGTAGTACCGATAGATTTAAAGTTAGTGCTGATTGGTCATAAAAGAAGTGACGATAGATCACTAAGGCAGTGTTGATAGATGGCAAAGGTACTGCTGGTAGATAGAAAAGTTTGTACGGATTGATCCCAAAATTTCAGCCAACAGATTGCAAAGGTAGTCTAAATCGTTTGCAAAGTTAGTGCCGATAAATTGGAAATGTAGATATATGGCAAATGTAGTGCTGATAAATTGCAAAGGTATGGGTGATAGGTTGCAAAGGTAGTAAGGATAAGATGCAAAGGTAGTAATGATCGATTAGAAAGATTGTGGTGATCGATTAAAAAGATAGTACCGATAAATAGTATAGGTCGTGGTGATAGATTGTTTGGGTTGTGCAAGCAAAGAGCAAAGCTAGTGCTAATAGATGGCAGAGTTAGCGCTGACAGATTACAAGGATAGTGCCAGAAGGTAGAGTTGATAGATTGCAAGGGTTGTGCCGCTAGATCACAAAAGTAGAGTTAATAGATTGCATGGGTTGTGCCGATAGATCGCAGCGCTGATATATGGCAAAGGTAGTGCCAGAAGGTTGCAAAGGTAGAGCTAATAGATGGCAAAGGTAAAGTTGATAGATTGCAAGGGCTGTGCCGCTAGATCACAAAAGTAGAGGTGATAGATGGCAAAGGTAGTGCCAGAAGGTTGCAAATGTAGAGCTAATAGATGGCAAAGGTAGAGTTGATAGATTGCAAGGGTTGTGCCGCTAGATCACAAAAGTAGAGTTAATAGATGGCAAAGTTAGATTTAATAGATTGCAAGGGCTGTTCCGCTAGATCGCCAAGTTAGCGCTGATAAATTGCAAAGATAGTGTCTGAAGGTTGCAAAGGTAGTGCTAATAGATTGCAAAGGCAGTCCGGATAGATGGGTAAGTTTGTGTTGAGAGATTGCAAGGGTTTTGCCACAATATTGCAAAAGAAATTATAGATTGCCAATGTTTTTCTGACAGATATCTTACGTATCAATAAAGTATACTCAGTGCATCTATAAATAAATACATCAAGCATTTTTATATACAATTCGATCATTTTGTAGATTGGAAGCCGAAAAAATGTTGACGATTCAGCCTTAATACAATTTGAAAATATTTTAATTGTTTTTTCTCATAATTGCTGAACCTTTTGGTCTAATTTCACTGGATTTTGTTAAACGGTTTATTGATGAAATGTGAAATTGGCACACGACCGTCATCCAAAGCTTATAAGCCTCACCCAGAAAGAAATGCTCAGCCAAAATTCTTTTTCATAGCAATGTACTAATATCTATAAAACTAGAAAAAAATCTTAAATAGTTTTTATTGTTTTATAAGAAGTGGTAGTGTGTTGTCAAAAAAAAAAAAAAGGATGTTCAGCTATGACTCTTATTTCTTGGTGAGTCTTAGAACTTTTTAAACAAACCTCTTAACTTTCCCATTTTACTAACTTTGATAAATAATGTATCTAAATTGTTTAAATATCACTCCACAAAATAAATAAATAAATAAATAAATAAAAAAAACAAAACAAGGGCATCCGCCTATTTGCCTAAATTGCTCGACTTTCGTTGTGTCATAAGTGAAAGGAATCTAATAAATACTTCACACACCCACATTGGCATGCACACGTAACCCGTATATATATATATATATATATATATATATATATATGTGTGTGTGTGTGTGTGTGTGTGTGTGTATATCAACGTGGAATAGAAGTATCATCTTGGTTTGGCTTCGCGAACGAAGATTAAGAAAGAGGTGAACCACGTTGACTTAAGACATGCTCGTAACTGATAAGGCCAATGCTAAAGTATACATATAAGTATATACTTTTTAAAGATGACATCGTAACTGTTTTTGAAATTCAGAGAATTGTTTTTCTATCTATCTATCTATGTGTGTATGTGGATATATGTGTGAGAATATTGAGGAGGATAACATAAATGTCAGTTCAAATCTATCTATCTATCTATGTTCAAATATCTATTGTCTATCCGTTTGTCTGAATTCAAATATCTATCTAAAAGTATTTGTGTATATGTGTGTATTTGTAAGCTTGCTCGATTACATTAGGGAGGATTTACATATACAAGGAGCACACAATAAGTTTCCAGACTTTTTTCGTATGGGCATTTTTATTGATAGTATACACATGAAAGTCTAGTCCCCTTCGAAGTAATCTCCTCCGGCTGCAATGCACTTGTACCACTCTAACAACTTCTGGAAGGCCCCATGGAAGTCCTCTAGTGTGAGCGTGTCAATGACCTTCGTCACAGCCTCTTTCCTCTCCTCAATTGTCTCATAACGACAGCCTTTCAGTTTTTCATTCAGCTTAGGAAATAACTAAAATGCCACTGAACCGATTTGAAGAGTGCTGGCCTCTTATGACGAAATCTCTTCCTGAACTCCCTTAAAACCTCAACATAGTATTCCTTGTTGACTGTCTGTCCAGTGGGAACCCAATCCATGTATATCATGCCAGTGCAGTCAAAAAAAAAAAAGGACCATCAAAAGTTTGCGGGTTGATTTGCTCTGTCTGGACTTCTTGGGTCTGGGGGAGCCAGCATGCTTCCACTGGGAACTCAGTATCTTGGTCTCAGGGTCATAGCTGTAGATCCAGCTTTCATCGCAGGTCACCAGAGCATCAAGAACGGCAGTATCTGAATTGATTCGCTCGACCATCTCCCTGCTGTTATGACGTCTTTCTTTCTGATCTTCTCTGAGCACCCTTTGGACAAACTTCGCGCAAATCTTCCACATCTTCAGTTCCTCGCGAATAATTGTGTGTACAGTTCCCACACAGACATCAAACTGTGCACTTATTGTCTCGATAGACACACGACGGTCCTTATCCATGAAATTCTTTATTTGGCCAATCAACTCTGGTGTTCTGACTTCCTTACTCCTCCCACACCTCTTATCATCCCTCACATACTCCCTGCCTTTCTTGAATCTCTTATGCCGCTAAAGAACTCAGGCTCGATTCATGCAAGATGGTCGAAAAGCAGTCTGAAGCATTCCATACGTTTCTGTGGCATTTTTTCGAAGTTTAAAACACAATTTTATTGCATATCGTTCTTCTAGAGTGTCCTCACGTCCAGATCGCATTTTTGAAATTCCCAAGCTGTGACAATCAGGCTTTACTGTATTTTAAAGAGTCTACAATTTTAAATACCTGTACAAAAAGTCTGGAAACTTATTGAAGGCATAAACAACGCAACTTTTTCCATTGTAGGAAATAGAATCGGCGATCAGTGTTCAAATCCTGCACCAGTCCGTTTGAAAGCATGAATCAATTTGTTGGTAGATTGATTTTTTTAGGAAAAAAAAGAGGAAAGTGGGAAAAAGAAAGAAATAGTGAAAAAAA
Source organism: Sepioteuthis lessoniana (assembly GCA_963585895.1). Lineage (NCBI taxonomy): Eukaryota > Metazoa > Mollusca > Cephalopoda > Myopsida > Loliginidae > Sepioteuthis > Sepioteuthis lessoniana. The sequence continues at coordinate 355,003 of CAUZXS010003685.1, forward strand.
AGAAACCTATAAGAGAAAGAAAGAAAGAAAGAAAGAAAGAAAGACGAGGATACGGGGAGAAAGAAAGAAAAAAGAAAAAGAGAAAACTGAGATAAAAGAAAGAATGAAAGAAAGAAAGAAAGAAAGAAAGAAAGAAAAGGAAACTTAGGAAAAGAAAGAAAAGAGAAAAAGAAATCTTTTAATTAGACAAAAGAAAGAAAGAAGGAAAGAAAGAAAGAAGGAAAGAAAGAAAGGGAAACTCAAAGAAAGAAAAAAGAAAGAAAGAAAGAAAGAACCGATCAAAGAGACAAACTAAAGAAAGAAAGAAAGAAGAAATGAGTTACAAATAAAAGAATTCATAGAAAGATAGTAGATAATGAAAGAAAAAAGAAGAATGAATAAAAGAAAAAAGAAAGAATGAATAAAAGAAAAAAGAAAGAATGGATGGAAGGAAGGACAAAAGGATGGAAAGAAGGAAGGAAAGAAATAGGAGTGGTAATTTACTAAGCTTTTTGCTTAGATGTAGCACAAGGCCGCACGAATTGGGCACCTAATGAGAATCGAACTCACTCGTGTAGGTTTGCTAGTCTACCTTGCTAACCATTACACCACCCGAGGTGCCCAAGGAAAGAAATAGGAGTGCATGGTGTAACAGTTATCAATGTTGTTAAAGGATACATCTTTGTTGTGACTGTCTTTCACTAGACGCTCATTCCCTTAGGAATAAACGGCAGATTGGCCTCTCTAGCTTTGATAAGGAAACTCGTCTTGAGGAATAAAAGACTCTGAATTCAAAAACTGATGAGTGCTGTTCGAGAACGTTTGTAACACTTTGATGCACCACTCTACTGTTATCAGGTTTGGTTTGGTGGGTTTTATGGCATATCAACCTTTGTAGGTTATTTAACGCCAAATCCATTTTTATGTAAATAATCTGTTCTATTTAAAACAATTCAGTTTAGCATAAGTACACAGTTTAATTGTCAAAAACATTTATTTCAAACTATTCAAGAAGTTATGTGTAACAATTCAGTTAAGTGTAAATACAATTTTAATGTCGAAAAACAGTTCTATTTCAAATAATTCCGTTAAGCATAAGCACGCAGTTTAAATGTAAGTACGGTTTAATTGTCAAAAATATTTCTATTTCAAGCTATTCAGTTTACTCAAACAATTCAGTTTAGCATAAGTACGCTGTTAGTTCTATTTAACCCATAGATAGGGCCTTATCAGGTGCTACCACTCCGGGCCAGAGTGGACCTGGGAGCGATGGCAATGAAGGGGTACTCCGCATTCCCCAAATCTCCAGCATCCCTGGAACCTCACCATCAGATTGTTTAGTGTCATATCCTGGACACTCGTTGGGGGGGGGGTCTTACCCCTCTGCAGAGAACCAGTCAGTGTATTCTACAGCCCCAGCCGACTGGGAAATACTGTTATCAGCTCATCCATAAAACGTAAGTGATCCTCCTCTATCCTTCATCCCAGAAACATTACTTATGTCGTCTATTTGTTCTGGTTCGTCTTAATAAAAAAACTATTTTATTCATTCAGATAGGTTCTTTAATAGCCTGATATAGAGTCATCATATTCATTTAGATTCTTTAATAGCTTGGTATAGAGCTATCATATTCATTTAGATTCCTTAATAGCTTGGTATAGAGCTATCATATTCATTCAGATAGGTTCTTTAATAGCCTGGTATAGAGCTATCGTATTCATTTAGATTCTTTAATAGCTTGGTATAGAGCTATCGTATTCATTTAGATTCTTTAATAGCTTGGTATAGAGCTATCATATTCATTTAGATTCTTTAATAACTTGGTACAGAGCTATCATATTCATTCAGATAGGTTCTCTAATCATCATCATCATCATATCGTGCTGGCAGCACGGATATCCCTGACCCTCTCTCGCCACTCCTCCCTATCGCTCATCACCCTAGGTAGGTCTTCAGGACAACAACACGTGTCCTCACATAGCTGCTGAATGTACGTTCGTGCTGGTCGTCCTGCTTTTGCGCGGCCATGTGTGGGGATCCATAAGAGTACATCTCTTATGAGTTCATCTCTGCTTCTCCAGCAATGTCCTGCATGTCTGGTTCTTTAATAGCCTGGTATAGAGCTGTCGTATTCATTTAGATTCTTTAATAGCTTGGTATAGAGCTATCGTATTCATTTAGATTCTTTAATAGCTTGGTATAGAGCTATCATATTCATTTAGATTCTTTAATAGCTTGGTATAGAGCTATCGTATTCATTTAGATTCTTTAATAGCCTGGTATAGAGCTATCGTATTCATTTAGATTCTTTAATAGCCTGGTATAGAGCTATCGTATTCATTTAGATTCTTTAATAGCCTGGTATAGAGCTATCGTATTCATTTAGATTCTTTAATAGCCTGGTATAGAGCTATCGTATTCATTTAGATTCTTTAATAGCCTGGTATAGAGCTATCGTATTCATTTAGATTCTTTAATAGTTTGGTATAGAGCTATCATATTCATTCAGATAGATTCTTTAATAGCTTGGTATAGAGCTATCGTCTTAATTTAGATTCTTTAATAGCCTGGTATAGAGCTATCGTATTCATTTAGATTCTTTAATAGCTTGGTATAGAGCTATTGTATTCATTTAGATTCTTTAATAGCTTGGTATAGAGCTATCATATTCATTCAGATAGATTCTTTAATAGCCTGGTATAGAGCTATCGTATTCATTTAGATTCTTTAATAGCCTGGTATAGAGCTATCGTATTCATTTAGATTCTTTAATAGCCTGGTATAGAGCTATCGTATTCATTTAGATTCTTTAATAGCCTGGTATAGAGCTATCGTATTCATTTAGATTCTTTAATAGTTTGGTATAGAGCTATCATATTCATTCAGATAGATTCTTTAATAGCTTGGTATAGAGCTATCGTCTTAATTTAGATTCTTTAATAGCCTGGTATAGAGCTATCGTATTCATTTAGATTCTTTAATAGCTTGGTATAGAGCTATTGTATTCATTTAGATTCTTTAATAGCTTGGTATAGAGCTATCATATTCATTCAGATAGATTCTTTAATAGCCTGGTATAGAGCTATCGTATTCATTTAGATTCTTTAATAGCCTGGTATAGAGCTATCGTATTCATTTAGATTCTTTAATAGCCTGGTATAGAGCTATCGTATTCATTTAGATTCTTTAATAGCCTGGTATAGAGCTATCGTATTCATTTAGATTCTTTAATAGTTTGGTATAGAGCTATCATATTCATTCAGATAGATTCTTTAATAGCTTGGTATAGAGCTATCGTCTTAATTTAGATTCTTTAATAGCCTGGTATAGAGCTATCGTATTCATTTAGATTCTTTAATAGCTTGGTATAGAGCTATTGTATTCATTTAGATTCTTTAATAGCTTGGTATAGAGCTATCATATTCATTCAGATAGATTCTTTAATAGCCTGGTATAGAACTATTGTATTCATTTAGATTCTTTAATAGCTTGGTATAGAGCTATCATATTCATTCAGATAGGTTCTTTAATAGCCTGGTATAGAACTATTGTATTCATTTAGATTCTTTAATAGCTTGGTATAGAGCTATCATATTCATTCCGATAGATTCTTTAATAGCCTGGTATAGAACTATTGTATTCATTTAGATTCTTTAATAGCTTGGTATAGAGCTATCATATTCATTCAGATAGATTCTTTAATAGCCTGGTATAGAACTATTGTATTCATTTAGATTCTTTAATAGCTTGGTATAGAGCTATCATATTCATTCCGATAGATTCTTTAATAGCCTGGGGTATAGAACTATTGTATTCATTTAGATTCTTTAATAGCTTGGTATAGAGCTATCATATTCATTCAGATAGGTTCTTTAATAGCCTGGTATAGAGCTATCGTATTCATTTAGATTCTTTAATAGCTTGGTATAGAGCTATCATATTCATTCAGATAGGTTCTTTAATAGCCTGGTATAGAGCTATCGTATTCATTTAGATTCTTTAATAGCTTGATATAGAGCTATCGTATTCATTTAGATTCTTTAATAGCCTGGTATAGAGCTATCGTATTCATTTAGATTCTTTAATAGCTTGGTATAGAGCTATCGTATTCATTTAGATTCTTTAATAGCATGGTATAGAGCTATCGTATTCATTTAGATTCTTTAATAGCTTGGTATAGAGCTATCGTATTCATTTAGATTCTTTAATAACTTGGTATAGAGCTATCGTATTCATTTAGATTCTTTAATAGCCTGGTATAGAGCTATCATATTCATTTAGATTCTTTAATAGCTTGGTATAGAGCTATCGTATTCATTTAGATTCTTTAATTGCCTGGTATAGAGCTATCGTATTCATTTAGATTCTTTAATAGCCTGGTATAGAGCTATCGTATTCATTTAGATTCTTTAATAGCTTGGTATAGAGCCATCGTATTCATTTAGATTCTTTAATAACTTGGTATAGAGCTATCGTATTCATTTAGATTCTTTAATAGCTTGGTATAGAGCTATCGTATTCATTTAAATAGATTCTTTAATGGCCGGATACAGAACTATCGTTTTTCGATATCGTTTATGGTTCTTTTTTCTACAAAGATACTAGAGAAAACATTCACTGATATTTCGTGATCTTATGAATATGGATAAAGAAATGATTTCGTCTGTCGACCAAGAGCAGCTGAAATGGACTAAGTTTGTTGATGCCTGAAATACTCTAAAAGTTATGCCACGAATTTATTTCAGCAGGAACTATAATATATACAGAAAGCACAATTGACGCTATTGGATAGAAAAATATCACTGGAAACCACACACACACACACACACACACACATATATATATATATATATATATATATAAGTTGGAAATAAGATAGCTTAGGCACATAGTCAACAGTTCTCGATTTAGTTTCTCGCTTATGCCCTCATCAGACCTAGACTTAGTCTGATGATCGCATTAAACTGTTAAAGAACTGGTCCCTCGCTCTTCTTATATATATATATAGGACGTCTCAATACACATGGGATCCATGTGATTGCTAAGAGATCTACTGATAATAATGTTGTTTTTATTTTGTTTCAGATTTTAAAATAGTATACTATAACAACTATTAATCCTTGATCACAATACCTTGGACGAGAGAGGAAAAAATATTTTGCGTCGCTACTTATTTGGAGAGAAAATCATTAAAAACTGTTTCAAAATAGATGCAACTCATTCATATGATAATGATTTATTATTGAGACAAGAAACTAAAAAAAAAATTGCATGTCCTAAAAGCTGATATAATAGCAATTATTAAAAAAACATCGATTTTATGTTTCTGGCTCAAAGGATACATTTTTTACAGGACGTGTTTTAAATGACTGACATTGCAATTGTCTCAGTAATAAATCATTATCATATTAATGGGTTGCATCTATTTTGAGATACCCTGCATGACCGATATATATATATATATATATATATATATATATATATATATATATATATATATATATATATATATATATATTGTGTAAAATACAGTATATTAATACTTTAACTTAGGTGCTCATTGTCACGCTAGTAATTTTATCCTTCTTCAGCACCGCAGATTTGTTTGCTTATGCCCGACAAAAGTGATTTACTATATACTGATTCCTGAGGTAAGTGTTATACTCATGGGAGAGTGCTTTTCCAACTGTCCTCCCACACACTTATTCTGCTCCTTGTCGTTCAAGTGAAAATTCAAGAGAGAAATATATATATATATATATATAGAGAGAGAGAGAGAGAGAACGAGAGAGAGAAAAATTGTTTAGGTAATCAAAGTAGAAAGAGATTTATTGAGAAGCAAAGTCGACACTATAGCGTTTCGGTTCTAATGAACTCTCATCAGGACTGCGAGGGATGTTTGAATATACAAAAATACAAAAACCTAGGGAAAATTTGTATATTAAGAAAGCGTTGGTCGTTTAACTAGTAAATCAGTTGGCCGTTTGATTAGTAAATTAGCGTTTCTTGATATACAAATATACTTTAGTCTCTCCTTCTACTTGGATTACCTTGTTATCAGTTTCTCTCTGTATTGTCGGATTATACTCCATTATTTACTTTCATATATATATATATATATATATATATACAACTCATTTAGATGGAATTTAACAGGTTTGATTTTAGATTTTTCTTTCTTCCAGACAAGTTACGATACCAAGGTTAAAGAGGACAGTCTGCCCTTCTATTAGCCCATAGCTAGAGGGAAAATAGTTGAATACTTTTCCTAAAGATATTTGCGTTATTTGAAATGAAATAGCTCAGTCCAGGTTTTGAACTCGGGACACCTTGTCCACTCCTTTACGATGATAACAATGAACGCCTCGTTTTGTATGTATGTTTTGTTGGAATAATAGAAAAAGAGAGAGAGAAAAAAAAAAGAGGCAGACGCGGGATTTTATTAATGGACACAATGACTCATCATTCATAGACGAATATGATAAGCTAATGTCAAAACAATTCTGATTGAGTCCAATGCTGCAAATCGTACTCTATATATATATATATATATATACTCAGAATCAAAGTCTTGAAAACAATGGGCTACTTTCGCTTTCACACAAAGATAAATGATATAAACTCGACTTCTTGCATATATACTTGAGTATCAGTCGCTCAGTAATAGTTAATGAGAAAGTGAACATGCCATTACTGTTCTACAATGATTTGAATTCTTACGGGGCAATCTATACCACCGGGACATAGGGTGATAGTCAATATTTTCCTGAGACAACTTTTACTAACAGGGTGAGTCAAAAGTTTTGCAATATTTTGGAAACATGAAGAACAAACTCGTAGCTCCGAATGTTTTTGCCGGTGTCGTAGAGGCGATGAACAAAACAGGACTGTCATATGCCGATCTCGCCTGATACTCTCTCAATGCTACTCGCCGGATTTGACGAGGTCGTAAACATGAAGAGCAACACTGGACAGTGAGATTCCGAGCACGCCTGATACTCTCTCAATGCTACTCGCCGGATTTGCGGAGGTCGTAAACATGAAGAGCAACACTGGACTGTGAGATTCCGAGCTCGCCTGATACTCTCTCAATGCTACTCGCCGGATTTGCGGAGGTCGTAAACATGAAGAATAACACTGGATTGTGAGATGCTGAGCTTGCCAGATACTTGTGCTAGAGAACTAAAAAAAACAAACTAGTGTCACATTCAGGTGACGGTGATACGAATTCAAATCAGAACACTTGGAACAGTCCCCAAAAACCTGAAAAAGAGGCTGTGTGAACAGAAGATCAGAGGAAGAATCAAGACCATCCAGACAACAACACTGCTTAAGTCATCCAAGATATTTAAAAGATTCCTGGAGATCTGAAGAGATTTGCTGTTTCTTAAACTCCAGTGAAAAGCCACCAGTTGAACCGAGGTGAAAACATCACATAGGCAGTATTCATATTTACCAACCCCTCCGCTCGGGCAGGATATGACACAAGGTCAATTTTTAAGCGAAGTTTAACAGGTTTGAATTCAGAGGTTTCATTCTCCTAGACTAGTTGCCTCACCAAGGCTGAAGAACCTAGTCTGCCCTACTATTTACACATAGCTGGAAGGAGAATAATTGGATTCATACCTTTCCCAAGGGTATCAGTGCTATGTGAAATGCAATTAGTCTCGTCCAGGATTTGAACTCGTGTCGCCGTGTCCATTTCGTACGACGATAACCATTACACCACCGGCACCTCACAAATAATAATAGGCAGTATTGAGCTTTAAATAATCTTTGATTTTGTAGTTAAAAAGCTATAATTCTTTTCATACACCCTAATACAATGAGAACATACTCGGGTGAGTCAAAAGTTTTGCAATATTTTAGTAACATGGGGCAATTCCGGATGCTTCTGCTTAGATCGATAAAGTCACGACACTGGACCATGAGATGCCGAGCTCGCCTGATACTCTCATAGTGCAACTCACGGGATTCGCCTTTTTTGCTTGGAACCGGAGCAAAATTTCTTGAACCATCTAGTCACCGTATTGTAATCAACTGCACTATCACCTCTCCCGCAACAAATATTTTTGGTTGCATCCACGGCGCCATGACCCCAGTTCGAACCCGTGAAGCATAAGTTCCCAAATCAGGCAACGTTACACGCTCATCTGTGAGGCTTTCAAATCACACACAGAGTGTATCAAGACACAATGTGTAAACGCATCAACTACCACGATACAGAGACTGTTCGGCACGCTTTGAACTGCTTTTGTCACGTGACATACGCGCTACAAAATAAAACAGGGCAAAATATTGCAAAACTTCCCAGTAGTGATTGTAATTTCGTAACCAGCATTAATGGCCTTGTACCAGACTAGACATGTTCGCCGAAAAATAAGACTATTGTTAAAATACTTCTCTGGTAATATCTGTTTCATGTCTTAGATGTTTTCTGTGGTCGGGATTCGAGGTGGGGTTGGATGCCAGCATTTGAACTGCCGATTTTTTTAACACGTAGCTTCTTCTCGTTTCATTGGCGCAACAAAATATTTTTATTCTATTTCCATATATATATATATATATATATATATATATTTAAGTATGTGTGTGTATGTGTGTGTGTGTATTTACCAGCCCCTCCGCACAGGCAGGATGTGACACAAGGTCAATGTTTTAAGTGGATTTTGATAGGTTTGAATTCAGAATTTTTCTTCTCCTAAATTGGTTGCCTAACCTAGGATAAAGAAAACAGTCTGCCCTACTATTTTCCCATACCTGGTGGAAGAATAGTTGGATTCATACCTTTCCCAGGGGTATAAAAGTTATATGAAATGCAAACAGTGTCGTCGTGTCCATTCTCTACGACGTTTGGAGTTCGCTATGAAACCCTCATTATACACACACACAAACACACACACACACACACACACACACACACATATATATATATATATATGTGTGTGTGTACACTCGCAAACATATATACGCTTTTATATAAACGCAGACATATATATATATATAGGCTTATACCCAAATATATATATACACATACATATGTATATATTTACCAACCCCTCCGCCCAGGCAGGATATGACACAAGGTCAATTTTAAGCGGAGTTTAACAGGTTTGAATTCAGAGTTTTCCTTCTCCTAGACTAGTTGCCCCACCAAGGCTGAAGAACCTAGTCTGCCCTACTATTTACCCATAGCTAGAGGGAGAATTGTTGGATTCATACCTTTCCCAAGGGTATTAGTGTTATGTGAAATACAATCAGTCTCGTCCAGGATTTGAACTCGTGTCGCCGTGTCCATTTCCTACGTCGATAACCATTACACCATTACACATACATATGTATGTCTGCTCCAACAACATATATACAACACATGTAGACATATATATATATATATATATATATATCCACATATGTACACATATGTATACATACACATATATACAACATATATATATATATATATATATATATAAATCAAACCTGACCGATAGAATAAAACGCAGTTTTTCCCGAGCAGCGGTCGAGTCGATACTGCTATATAGATGCCCTACATGGACGCTAACTAAACGTATGGAGAAAAAGCTTGACGGCAACTGCACAAGAATGTTGTGAGCAATATTGAACAAGTCTTGGAGGTAGCACCCCACAAAGCAGCAACAGTACGGCTACCTACCACCCATCACGAAAACTATCAAAGTTAGATGAACCAGACACACGGGACACTGCTGGAGAAGTAAGGACGAACTCATCAGCGATATACTCCCGTGGAATCCTTCAAATGGACGAGCAAAGGTTGGACGACCAGCTAGAACCTATATACAACAGCTCTGTGCCGATACAGGATAAAGCCTTGAAGACCTCCCGAGAGCAATGAACGATAGAGACGGCTGGTCGACCATTACCAGTGATTTCGATTCTCACTGGGTACCTCATACTTCTGGCTATGTGCCACAACTAAGCAAAGATTGGTAAATAAGTACATTCCACAAGTGCATAAAATGTTACGCATTTTTAGATACAAAATTTCAACACTATAAATTTTGGTCATAAATAATACATTGCAATATGTCTTTTGATTGTAGAATTTTGCTCGAGAAATATTGAAATCAAGTTATTTGTGGTTTAGAAGAAAATATTTTATTTTTAAAAATTGATTTATGTGTATCTATTTATGGTCAATACAAAAGAAAGAAAGAAAGAAAGAAAGAAAGAAAGATATGAATGTACTAAGAAAGAAAGAAAGAAAGAAAGAAAGAAAGAAAGAAAGAAAGAAAGAAATGGACTTAGAAAGAAAGACAGAAAGAAAGAAAGAAAGATATGAATGTACTAAGAAAGAAAGAAAGAAAGAAAGAAAGAAATGTATTTAGAAAGAAAGAAAGAAAGAAAGAAAGAAATGTATTTAGAAAGAAAGAAAGAAAGAAAGAAAGAAAGAAAGACCGAGATAATAGACTGAGAGAGATGGATACGTACATACATACATACTTATATACATACATATGAACTGACTGACATTGACATAGAGATATTAAGAATGACGGTAAAGGGTGAGAGAAAGAAGAGAGTGAAAAAGAGAGAGCGAGAGAGGTGGAGAGAGGGAGGGAGGAAAGGACGTGAGAAGGAAGGAGAAAGTGAAACAGAAAGTGAAAGGAAAGAAGGAGGAAGGTGAATGGCTGCATTATCATCATAAGGTTCACGTGTCCAATCTATTTTCGAGTTGATCCTGGCACTCGCTCTCCCGCGTACACACGGTCACAGAAGAGCAACCTCGATTACCAGAACACTTTTCTTCTCTTCTTTCTTTCTCATCTTCATCTCTTTGTCTTCACCTCCCTCCCCCTCGCTCCCTCCCTCTCCCTCCCCCCCCTCTCTCCCCTCTCTCTCTCCCCTCTCTCTCTCTCGATCGCTCGCACACGCGCATTCAGTGAAAATGCATCTACGCCATATCGATGGAAACGAACACGTTTACGCATAGACGAGTGTACTGCGCATGCACCAACATTCATCACTCTACCCCCACCGCCCGACACGCATGGAGGCATGAAATTAACTTATCCCTCGCGTGCAAATGGCGCCCCTCACTCGTTCTCCCTGGCTAAGGATGCATGTACGCAGATATGGAATGGATCATGAAGCGTGCATGAAGAAGGGTTTACACATACCGCAAATAACATCAGGACCTTACAGCCACCAGAAAGTATCTACGACGACGGCGCAGATCAATAAGTCTACGACCCAAATATTGATCTGAATTTTTCAGTGTATTATGTTCGATCTTTTGGTTTAGTATTAACCACTGAATAAAGTGCAGTGACATGGAAGGATATTATGTTGAAACTAAAATATTTATTGGATAAAATAATTTTTTTTCGCTATTAGTTTGCTGATTAATTTTGGTTGTTTGCTTGCCTGGCGTGATTGTAATGTTTATCAAGGAGACCATTATTAACGAATTCGATTCTCGCTTGGCACCCTATACTTTCGGGCCTTGTGACAGATTTTAATAATTAACTATTTTATTTTATTTTTTCTGAACGTTTTCTAATGTTTTCATTCCTATCCCCTTTCTATTTATTCTTTGATGCCCACAACCGATGCAAAAGTGGCAGTAGGGACCTATTGTAACTAACCTTTTCTGAAAGTAGTTCCAGGTTGCAGATCAAATAACAAATCCAACAAAGGTTGCGGCTGTCATAACGTAAATGATGATGAACTAGAGAAGATCCGTACAGTGAAAACGGAAAAAAATAAATTCAATATAAATCTATGTTCGGCCGATTTCTTTTTTTCATGGTATATCAAACGTCGTGGGTTATTTGACATTAAAGCCATCCTTAGAGAAAAATAATAATCGTAATACTTAAACCAAAGCAAGTGAAAAGAGAGCTCATACTTTTCCCAAGGGCATTAGTCCAAAAGTAAATGTAATGGCGCTACTGGAATTCGAACTTGCTTACAACGATCTTGCAATCCAGCACATTAGCCACAATACACATTATATATTAAACTTAAGTCTAAGTTTGAAATGCCCTTTGTTCTTCTTTCGAAAGTTCAGAATTGTCACTTCAGGGAATAGTATACCTCACGGTAGGAATTACTAAATTTGACCCACATGATGAATTTTAAATCAAAATATCCCTGACGCTCATTACATTTAAAACACTATTTGAGGTTAAACTATCCTTATGAGGAAATATGTTAATTTGAATTTCCTTATTATTTTTCTTTTCTTATATATATATATATATATATATGTGTGTGTGTGTGTGTGGGGGGGTTCCAACCCCTCCACACTGGAAGGATGAGACACGAGGTTAATTTTTAAGCGGAGTTCAGCAGGTTGGAATTTCCTTCTCTCGGACTAGTTGCCTAACCAAGCCAAAATAACTTAGTCTGCCGTACTATTTATCCATAGTTGGTGGGAGAATAATTGGAATACCTTTCCCATTTGAACTCGTGTCGCCGTGTCCATTTCCTACGACGGTAACCATTACACTACGCCCCCCCCCATATATATATATATATATATAGTAAAGTTGGCGACTGTAGTCGAGGGCGACCAGAAATCTCCCTTTTCAATATCTATTACACCGAGGTGTAGGGGAGAGCGCTACTCCTTTCACTGGATTGCTCCACTTTACCCTTGATACGTACTTTATATTACTGAGTGTTAAGCAAGGAGGTATCAAGTACTATTTTTAAAGTCTTTGGCATGATGCAACCAAGGATTGAACCCAGGTCTCCCGGACCATATATATACATATATATAGACAGTATTTAAAGATTATCATAAAAGATTTGGACATATCTCAAAAAGTAATGAGACTAGATGTGCTGGATCGTTCCTGGCCGAGAGGAACATCGCCGGACAGGTACAAACTTCCTATTCACATGATCTTGCTCTGTGTGAGTTTTTTCTTTCTTTCAAGTTTAAGGGTATCATCAAAAGAATTCATTTTGAAGTCGTAGAGGGCTGTAACGAGGGAGCTAAGAAGTATCATAGAAAAATCATTTCAGTAGTCCATAGAAGTATAGCAGTGAAGGAGGAGAAGTCACATAATGATCGAGGGAGGGAGACTACTTTGAAAGGGAGCCATGTAGTTTGCTGTTTAGAATTGAAATAAATTGTAACAACACTCTCCTTATTTTTCAGATACACCTTATATATATATATATATATATATATCGACCGTAGTATTTCATATAAACTATTTTTATTGCTATATATGCTACAAAAATATAACTTCTTAATTATCTTAAGCAGGCAAACGTTACATGTTTAGCTTGTTGCTTAATGGCATATCAGCCTTCTCGGGTTATTTATTGCCAAATCCACCCTTCTGGAAGGACAGTAGTGATATTATTTAACCCATATCTGGAAGGATAAGTAAAGTAAGTTGGCGACCGTAATCGAGGGTGACCCGAAGGATCCCTTTTCAATCGCTACGACACCAAGATGTAGGCGAGGGCACCACTCCCTTCCCAGGATCGTTCCACTTTACCCTTGATACGTACCTTACCATGCTGAGTGTTAAGCAAGGAGGAATCAAGTACCATTTTAAAAGTCTTTGGTATGACGCGGCCAGGGATTGAACCCTGGTCTCCCGGACCATTGGTGAACACTCAACTCATTAGGCCCTACGGGTATTTGTCCGAAACTGAACGTATTGGAGTTCGAACTCACATACTACGTTTACGCAGTCTAGCACTTTAACCATTACACCACGAGAACCCGCCACCTCGCGGATATGTTTAATTACAATTTCAGTGTTTTAACAGTCAATGTATTAATGTAGTTAAAAATCATTTTAACAGGTTAACACTTCATACTTAATTGTAGTATCAATTGAAAGTCAATAATAATTTCAACAGATTTTTAGTGAATTGTACCAGAGAAGTAGTAAGAAAATAATGAGTCTGTTTTCCTTTGTTATTATTTTTCAGATTGATAACCCTGATCGAAAATCAGCTGTTCAATGTTGGCATTGAGCACTTGAAAAAACATCCAGTTCGTGTTTGCTTCACAGAATTCAGGATCAGCTGATTCATCTTGTATCGGTACAAGTGCGTTGTGGTTAAGTGTATCAAGAAAATGGAACATAGAATCGCGCTCTGCTATGAATGAGATTTTTCATCTCAAAGAACATTCCTTTGACGCCACAGGAATATTCCTATCATGCCACAACCCTACACCACAATGATTTGAGTCATTAGGATTATTTGATTTTCCTAAAAATCAAAACCCAGTTTAGTTGTTGCCATTTGCAAGAGGTTGTGATGAACTAACTGAAGTTAGTTCCAGGTTATGGAGAAATAGCGACCCAGGAAATGTTACTTATTTCTAGCGTAAATAATGATCGACTAGAAAAGATTTGTTTAGTGAAAACGACAATATAGGAATTTTATATACATTCATTTAAGTTGATTGGTTCCCTTGTTTAATGGTATGTCATATTTTGTGGGTTATTTAATGCCAAAGCCATCCTTGTAGAAGGACAGTAGTGGAACTACACAACCCAAACTTGGGAGGAAAAGGGAGTTTATACACTTCCCAAGGGTATTAGTCCAAAAGTGAACGTGATAGCTCAACCGGGTTTGGAACTCGATTCCTACAATGTGGAAGTCTAGCACATTAGTCACAATTATGTAAACCTTAGTTTAAGCCACAGAATGATTTTGCCCAGTCGGCTGGTGCTGTAGAATACACCGACTGCACCTCTGCAGAGGGGTAAAACACCCCTCCCAACGAATGTCCTACTTATGACACTAAACAATCTGATGGTGTGGTTCCAGTGATACCGGAGCTTTGGGGAATACGAAGTACCCCTTAATTGCCATCACTCCCAGGTCCACTCTGGCCCGGAATGGTAGCACCTGATTGGTCCTATCTATGGGTTAAATAGAACTAAACTGCATACTTATGCTAAACTGAATTGTTTGAATTAGAACTCTTTGAATAAACCGAATAGCTTGAAATAGAAATGTTTTTGGCAATTAAACTGTATACTAACATTTAAACAGCGTACCTATGCTAAACTGAATTGTTTGAAATGGAACTGTTTTTGACATTGAAATTGTACTTTCGCTAAACTGAATTGTTAAATATAGAACTGTTTTGACATTTAACAGAGTAAACAAAATCTATACTTATAACAAACTGAATTGGCTGAATTAGAACTGTTTGAATAAACTGAATAGCTTCAAATAGAAATACTTTTGACAATAAAACTGTGTACTTATTCTAAACTGAACTGCTTAAAAAAGAACTGTTTTGACATCGAAACTGCGTACTTAAGCTGAACTGAATTGTTTGAAATAGAACTGCTTGACTAAACTGAATAGCTTGAAATAGAATTTTTTTTGACAATTAAACTGTGTACTCATGTTAAACTGAATTGTTTGAAATAAAACAGAATACTTGCATAAAAGTGGATTTGGCATTAAATAACCCACAAAGGTTGATATGCCATAAAACCCAACCAATAATCCAACCACCGGAATGATCGTTTCTTTGTTTAATGGTATATCAACCTTCTTGGGTTATTCAATGCCAAATCTATCCTTCTAGAAGAACAGTAGTAGTCCTATTTAACCCATTATCCTCCCAGCTATGGGTTAAATAACACCACTACTGTTCTACTAGAAGGATGGATTTGGCATTAAATAACCCAAGAAGGTTGATATACAAGGATCATTAAATAAGTTTTCAGACTTTTTTCGTATTGACACTTTTATTGATAGTACATACATGAAAGTCTAGTCCCCTTCGAAGTAATCTCCGGTTGCAATGCACTTGTTGTACCGTTCAAACAAACTTCTAGAAGGCCCCATGGAAGTCCTCTTGTGTTAGCGTGTCAATGACCTTCGTCACAGCCTCTTTCATCTCCTCAATTGTCTCATAACGACAGCCTCTGAGCTTAGGGAATAAGCAAAAGTCACAGGGAGCAAGGTCTGGACTCTAGGGAGGCTGAGCAACTGTCTTGATGCCTATCTTGGTCAAATAGTCTGTGACAAGGATGCAGTTGTAGACTGGTGCATTGTCTAGGTGGAAATGCCACGGACCCGATTTGAAGAGTGCTGGCCTCTTCCGACGGAATCTCTTCCGAACTTCCTTAAAACCTCAACATAGTAACCCTAACTCTAACCCTTTGGCCAATCAACTCTGGTGTATTGATTCCTTACTCCTCCCACACCTCTTATCATCCCTCACATACTCCCTGCCATCTTTGAATCTCTTATGCCACTCAAAAACTGATGCTCGATTCATGCAAGATGGTCGAAAAGCAGTCTGAAGCATTCCATACGTTTCTGTGGCATTTTTTCCAAGTTTAAAACAGAATTTTATTGCATATCGTTCTTCTAAAGTGCATTTTTGAAATTCACCAGCTGTGACAATCAGGCTTTAGTAGGGTGTATTCCAATTGCTATTGTAGCTGTTGATTTGACTGTCTGTCATCTTGGAACCCAGTACATGTACATCATGCCAGTGCTGTC
This sequence comes from Sepioteuthis lessoniana, assembly GCA_963585895.1. Classification (NCBI taxonomy): domain Eukaryota; kingdom Metazoa; phylum Mollusca; class Cephalopoda; order Myopsida; family Loliginidae; genus Sepioteuthis; species Sepioteuthis lessoniana. The sequence goes on from CAUZXS010003685.1 coordinate 371,474, forward strand.
AAAAAAGTTTGTGGGTGGATTTGCTCTGTCTGGCGTCCTTGTGTCTGGGAGAGCCAGCATGCTTCCACTGGAAACTCTGTCTCTTGGTCTCTGGGTCATAGGAGTAGATCCAGCTTTCAACGCATGGGATTTTTTCCAAGTTTAAAACAGAATTTTATTGCATATCGTTCTTCTAAAGTCCAGATTGCATTTTTGAAATTCACCAGCTGTGACAATCAGGTTTAAGTAGGGTGTATTCCAGTTTCTTTTGTAGCTGTTTATTTGAACCTGAAATCATAAAAAATGGTCAGTCATCTCATAAGATGTATAGCAATGACATAGTGAATTTTCAAGAGTCTACGACAATTTTAAATACCTGTACAGAAAAAGTCTGGAAACTTATTGAATGAACCACGTACTATTAAACAACAAAATAAATAAACAATAATAATGATAATAATAGTAATGATAATAATAATAATAATAATAATAATAATAATAATACCGTTAAGAGATATATTACTCACGTAAATGTCACGGATTATTTCCCGGAGAACAGAAAGGTTGTCCCAAGGGAACAAAAGGATCAGATAACCTTTTATAAATAGAGTCTCACAACACCAAGGAAGTAAAAATAAAGTGGGAAAATGAAGCTATGATATGGATTGACTAAAAAAGGCATATGATATGGCTCTGCAAACTTGAATAAAAGAAAGTCAGAAAAAAATCAAAATATTAGAGAAAATCATAAACGTCATCAGTAAATCCTTGGAAAACTAGAAAGTGAAATTCGCAACTGAAGGACATATCCTAGCAGAGGTGAAAATCCAAAGAGGCATCTTCCAGGGAGATTCGGACCACTACTAGTTGTTATAGCAATGATGCCACTAAATTAAATACTAAGAAAATGCATGGCAGGCTACAAATTTACAAAATCGCAGGAAAAGATAAATCACCTCATGGAGATGGATGATATTAAAATATTTGCCCAAAATGAAAAAGAACTAAAAACCGTTTTACAAACTATTAGAATCTAAGGCTAAGATATCGGAATGGAATTTTGGAATAAAAAATATGACATACTGATAATGAAAAAAAAATGAAAGAGGACCTTATATATATTGATGATATTATGTACTATATATCAAGATATTTACCAAGAAGGAAAAAATCTTGAAACCCTTGTACAAACTATAAGAATATATTGCTTCGATATAGGAATGGAATTTGGGATGGAAAAATATGCCAGGCTGAAAATGAAAAAAGAGGAAAAGGAAACAATTGAAGGAATAGAACGACCCAGTCTGGGAAGCATCCAAATACTTGGAGAAAAAGAAAATTGCAAATACCATATTTACCAACCCCTCCGCTCGGGCAGGATATGACACACGGTCAAGTTTTAAGCGGATTTTAACAGGTTTGAAGTCAGAGTTTTCCTTCTCCTAGACTAGTTGCCTCACCAAGGCTGAAGAACCTAGTCTACCCTACTATTTACCCATAGCTGGAGGGAGAATAATTGGATTCATACCTTTCCCAAGGGTATTCATGCTATGTGAAATGCAATCAGTCTCGTCCAGGATTTGAATTCGGATCGTCGTGTCCATTTCCTGCGACGATAACCATTGCACCACGGGCACCAGGGTATATTAAAAGCGGATACCATCCGAGATGAAAGATGAAGTACCCTAGAACAAGAAAATTTCTCTAAACCAAGCTCTGCAGCAGAAATTTCATCAAAGGAATAAACCCCAAAGGTAGTACCCCATGTAAAATACCCTGAACCATTCTTGAAATAGACTGGGGAGAAACTCAGGCCAAAGTACAAGGAAATTGCGCAAAGCTTTGCACCCGAAAGACGAAATAGATAAACAATACGTGTCAAGAAAAGGATGAAGAAATTGTGTTTGTTGCCAAGAGATCTGTGTTCAATCCACACGTGTTGGCATCAGCACATTCTTCTACATAACACAGGCATAAAAGAAATACAACAACACACCTGTCTGAATGGGGAAGGCGATCCAATAAGAACTGTGGAAGAAAATGAAATTTCATGATACTGACCAATGGTATATGCACAAATTAGAATCTGTCCAAGAAAACAAGACTGCCAAAAGACCCAGGCAAGTTCTAATGAGGAAGAAAGTAGATTTTGCCGTTCAAGGGGACCAGAGAATGAAACAAGGCGAAAAGTTAGACAAAAACTTGGATCTTGCCAGATAACAGAAAAACTCAGAGAGCATGAAGTTGACGGTGATACCAATAATATTTGGAGCACTTGGAATATTCCTGGAAAAGTGTAGGAATGGGAGATCAAAGGAAGAAGCAAGATTATCTAAACCTGTTAAACTTATTCATAAACCATAGCTTCAAGTGACTATTCTTAATACAAATAATTTAGGCACATTATATTGTATAAATGTAATATAATGACCGAGGGATTTCGTTTTATACGTTTGGGTTTAGTTAGACTGAGAACCTTTCGACTCAGTGCATGGGTTACTTAGGTGCAACATTAACGCAGGTGTTCGCGAACGCGCGGGCGGAGCGAACGTGTCACTCAGAGATGTCACAATAGCCCAGATGGGAAACGGGGCTAGCAAGTGCGAATGACGTCACGCACCAGAAGTTCGCGGAGGATTTGGGGATTTCGAGAAAGTCAGTGAGTAGAGTTGAGACCTGCCTCGGGAGAAGACGGTTGGCTTTTGCTTGCTCGCCGAAGCCAGGCCAGTGGCTTTTGTGGCGGGTGCCGCACGAGATGGAGGGGGGCAGATGAAAAAGCCAGAATAGAAAGAATGTGTATCTCTCTCCTTATGTCGAAGAACCTATAAACTCAAAGGTAATAAAAAGTTTCGTACCTGAACTAAGAAGTCGTAAGTGTTTTTCGTGTTTCGAGATTCCTATGTTCTATGTATATATATATATATATATATATATATGAACATTATATGTCCATTTCACTCATAGCCGTATCTGGCTATGGTATATAAAGTAAGTATTCTAACTTAATAATATTCATTTCTTAGGACACAATTATATGATTTCAAGTAATTATTTCTATTTTATATTGATACTAATCATTTGTTGTACGCCGTTATATGGTTTCAAATATTCCTATCTTACACTAATAATTTATATCATATTTCAAGTTACTAATTAATAACAATCAGGGAGACCAGGGTTCAATTCCAGGTCGAGTCATGCTATAGATAAAAAAAAACGGTACTTGATGCCTCCTTGCTTAACACTCAGCATTATAAGATATGGATCAAGGGTAAGTGGATCAATCCAGGGAAAGGAGTAGGACCCTCCCTTACTCCTCGGTGTTGTAGCTATTGAAAAGGTCGGCCAACTTACTTACGCTTAGCAAAATGGGAAAGGCTTGAATCCATCTTCACCCCCACCCACATCCCACCAGATCCGGGCAAATAGTAGCCTTCATACGAATTCGCGTGCCAAGTCTGTTCTATGTTTAGAAAAACGAGAAAAAAAAATTCCACAGTTCTACCCTTGGGCCAATGTAGCGTAGTCATCGACGACTGCTATGTCGATAATGGCTAATCATTGGATGGAGAGCAGAAACACTCACACAAAAAACACAACTCTACCCAAGCATCGGAACCTGTGTTTGCTTCATTCCCTTCGTTCAGTCTTTGAGGCCGTGGAAGTCTGTGGAAATTGACAACGGATGCAATGTGCGGGGTAATTTCTTCGTTCTAATAGAAACCGGCTTCGCATGCACCTTTGAATCGTTCATCATTTTCCGAACATGCAATCGCTTGTCTCCTCGTACACCAGCCACCAAAAGAGAGAGAGAGAGCAAATCGAGAAACTTATCGGGTTTTATTGGAATCCTCGGAGTACCTAATCCCCACTTCTGCCTGACGCGGACGGCATCATTCGACCCGCCTCCGCCACCACTTCGATGACCGATCGATTCTTGGTGACCTCAGCAACACACAGTTGGCTGTTCTTTTCAGTCCAGAGTGCTAGATCAAACATATTTTGCTACATCTAGCCCACCGGACGAGATGTTGAACTCTGTCAACTCGTCTCTCTTTCGACTGCTGTTTTTTTTTTTTTTTATTAATTATATATTCCCGCCCAGGTACCATTCGCGCACAATGTAACTCTTGGAGAAAGAATTAACTAGTCTACCTTAGATCTAAGAGATGTTGGTCGGTTTAGTTTTGTGGTATATATTGTTGGTTATTTAATGTCAAATCCTGTTTTTACATATATATTAAATATATGATTTATAAGCACATTTTGTTGATACACACAGTTAAATGATCCAACAGTTCTATTTCTTCAATTTATCATAAGTTAACAAAGTTAAATGGTTCCAAGTGTTGCTATCTATAACTAACGATTCAATTAAACATCAATCATTTGTTTACACACAGTTAAATGATCAAACAGTTCTATTTTTAACAATTCAATTTAGCATAAGTCAACAAATTTAAATGGTTCCAAGAATTGATTTGTAGCACTAACAATTCAGTTAAACATTAATCATTTGTTTACACACAGTTAAATGATCAAATAGTTCTATTTCTTCAATTTATCATAAGTTAACAATGTTAAATGGTTCCAAGTGTTGCTATCTATAACTAACGATTCAATTAAACATCAGTCATTTGTTTACACACAGTTAAATGATCAGTTTTATTTCTAACAATTCAATTTAGCATAAGTCATTTGTTTGCACTCAGTTTAAATGTCAATCAGTTCTATTTAACCCATAGATAGGACTCTATCAGGTGTTACCAATCCAAACTAGAGTGGACCTGTGAGCGATGGCAAGGGGTTCTCCGCATTCCCCAAAGCTCCAGCATCACAGGAGCCTCACTATCAGATTGTTTTGTGTCATATCCAGGACACTCGTTGGGGGGAGTGTTACTCCTCTGCAGAGATGCTGCTGGTGTATTCTACAGCCCCAGCCGACTTGGCTGTAGGTCTAAGAGAAGGAAAATTCTCGTTTCACATCAGCTGTATTCAGCTTAAAAACATTGTATCACATCCTGCTCATGGTGGAGGGTCTGGGTAAATAAAGACTCGACACAGTGAACGAGAGCGAATGAGTGAGACTCGTGTCGCTCGGGGATACGGGTTCTACTCGGAGTTAGAATTAACGATTAACAGCTATTTTCTCTTATCTCCACAACTTGCCTGACAACCAGCCAACCCGTACCCCTTGCTGGCCTCCGAAAGTTTTAAAAGTTATGCAATTGTTGAGAAGACTAGGTGTCTGTCTCTTTCCCACAAGAAACCGGTCAACGATCACTCCAGTATTCATGCCCCGCATCGGCCAAAGCAACAACACAATGGGTCACTATCGCCTGAGGAAAATGTGAATGAAGCCAAGAGTAAAATGAAAAGGGAAATCCAGCAATTTTCAATTATTATCATGATAAACTGTCTTAAAACTGGTCACTAAGCGTCGTGCAATACGTAGCGAGTTCAGCTTACAGACCCTGGTTAGTGAGTTCGATTCTCACAGAGTACCCAATACCTCTGACTTTACCTATTTAGTAAGTGAGAACAGCAGCAAAGCTTAGAAGCAACAAGAGAAACCTTTCATCTATTAAAAAAAAAGATAAAATGGATGTATTTACCCAAACCATCCACCACGTGAAGGATGTTATACAATGTCAATTTTTTTAAGCGCTGTACATCTAGTTTGAACTCAGAGTTTTCTTTCCCCTGGAGTGGTTGTTTTACCAAAGTTTTACCAAAGAACCCTTCTACCCAACCATTTACCCAAGGGGAAGATGGGTGGGATTCACGCTTTTTCTAAGCGCGAATAACCTTACTCAGGATTTGAACTCACGTCCTCGGTTTCATTTTCTATGGGCATAACCGTTTCGCTAAAACACTATGTGCATGTAACTGTAAATATTTGGAAGTAGCTTAACAACTACTAAAAGTTGACACTCAGTCGACTGTATCCGCAACAGAAGAATAAGAGCCACAACAACCCCCACCAAAAAAAACCTAGTGTCTTTGTTATGACACTAAACTGCATCCGATGTTAAGACTCCAATTTTGGAGATTCAGAGTGTGTAGAGTACCTTTCTTTGCCATTATTGCCAGGTTGAAAGAGAATGGCTGTAACTGTTAGAGTTTTATCTATGGGTCAAGTAGATCAGTTTAAAAATTATTTATATCAGATAAAAATATTTGATACCATATGACTGCGCAAATTATTTGTATTAAGAATAGTTACGTAAAGCTTCAATTCTTAACAAACGATTATCATTATTAGTTATTTGAAACAATTGGGTGCAAATTATTTGTATTAAGAATAGTTACTTAAAGCTTCAATTCTTAACAAACGATTATTATTATTAGTTATTTGAAACAATTGGGTGCAAATTATTTGTATTAAGAATAGTTACTTAAAGCTTCAATTCTTAACAAACGATTATTATTATTAGTTATTTGAAACAATTGGGTGCAAATTATTTGTATTAAGAATAGTTACTTAAAGCTTCAATTCTTAACAAACGATTATTATTATTAGTTATTTGAAACAATTGGGTGCAAATTATTTGTATTAAGAATAGTTACTTAAAGCTTCAATTTTTAACAAACGATTATTATTATTAGTTATTTGAAACAATTGGGTGCAAATTATTTGTATTAAGAATAGTTACTTAAAGCTTCAATTCTTAACAAACGATTATTATTATTAGTTATTTGAAACAATTGGGTGCAAATTATTTGTATTAAGAATAGTTACTTAAAGCTTCAATTCTTAACAAACGATTATTATTATTCTGAATTACTAAGAATCATTTAATTGTGAAGAAATTATTTAAAAATAAGAATAGTTACTTGAAGCCACAATTCTTTACAAACGATTATTATTATCATTATTATTACCATTAGTCACTTGAATCCATCGAATTGTGTGCAAATTATTTGAACTAAAGTAGTTACTTGAAGCTACGATTGTTTACTAAGAATTGTTATTTTCAGTGATTTAAACCAATATAATTGTTTGCAAATTATCTATATTCGATAGGAATACTTGAAACCATACAACTACGTGAGCAAAAGATTATTATCAGATTGGAATAGTTATTTTAAACCATATGATTATGCATAGATTATTAGTATTTGATCGGACTATTTGAAACTATAAAACTGAGTGCCTATTTTTTGTATACTTGGTATCATGTAACTGTGTGCAAACAAAATGATTATAGACATATAAAAAAGACAATTTTTTGAAAAGCAAAGGAACTTGAAAAGTATACAAATAATTACAATCAAACATTTAGAAATGATTCAAATTCTGACATTATATACCCCATAAGAAGTTGATATGCCATTAAACAAATAAAGCAAAGCAAACCAAACCTTTCTCACTTTCTAATCTTATCTCCTCTCCCCCTCTCTCTCTCCCCCTCTCTCTCTCTCTCTCTCTCTCTCTCTCTTTCCTCGTTTATTTTCTTTTTCTTTTTTCCTTCTGATTTACAATCATTTTTTACAAATGAATCAAATTTCGGCATTGAATAACCCATAAGGATGTGATATGCCATTAACCAAATCAACCCCCTCTTACTCTCTCTCTCTTTCTTTCTCTCTCTCTCTCTCTCTCTCTCACTCTGTTTTATTCTATTTCTATGTATTATTATTATTATTATTATTATTCATTTACAAATGAATCAATCTTCGGCATAAAATAACCCATAAGGAGTTGATTTGCCATTAGATGAATCAAAACAAACCTATGAATAGTTATTATTACAAGCAAACATTTACAAATTATTCAATTTTCAATATAAAACATAAGAAGTTGATATGCCGTTAAATAAATAAACGAAATCAAATGAAACGAAACCATCAAAAAGTTCAATGCAAATAAAAAACGAAACAAAAATAAAACGAATTAATTTTTGATTAACTGTTCATATTCAGGGAAAATATCAAAATGATAGTTTCATTACTGGCGTTTGATAAATATCTGCGCGACCCACGTGTTTTTATCTAATTGTTTTGATAGATACACAAAAAAAAAAAAAAAAATATTACTGACTTGTCCCGTAATTCATTTCATTTAACTTAAAAAAATTTGAAAAATAGTTTACAGCGAAAACGGAACCAGAAACTGCTTATTATTACAGCTGTTTTACAAGAATACATCGGAGGTTTTCCTCGTTTTACGAGGATACATCGTTGATTTTCCTTGTTTAACGAGGATACATCGTTGGTTTTCCTTGTTTTACGAGGATACATCGTTGGTTTTCCTTGTTTTACGAGAATACATCGGTGGTTTTCCTTGTTTTACGAGGATACATCGTTGGTTTTCCTTGTTTTACGAGGATACATCGTTGGTTTTCCTTGTTTTACAAGAAGAATACATTGTTGGTTTTCCTTGTTTTACGAGGATACATCGCTGGTTTTCCTTGTTTTACGAGGATACATCGTTGGTTTTCCTAGTTTTACGAGAATACATTGTTGGTTTTCCTTGTTTTACGAGGATACATCGTTGGTTTTCCTTGTTTTACGAGAAGAATACATTGTTGGTTTTCCTTGTTTTACGGGGATACATCGTTTGTTTTCCTTATTTTACAAGAAGGATACATCGCTAGTTTTCCATATTTTACAAGGAGGATACATCCTTGGTTTTCCTTATTTCATAAGAAGGATATATCGTTGGTTTTCCTGGTTTTACAAGAAGGATACATTGCTAGTTTTCCTTATTTTACAAGAAGGATACATTGTTGGTTTTCCTGGTTTTACAAGAAGGATACATCGTTGGTTTTCCTTATTTTATAAGAAGGATATATCGTTGGTTTTCCTGGTTTTACAAGAAGGATACATCGTTGGTTTTCCTTATTTTACGAGAATACATCGTTGGTTTTCCTTGTTTTACGAGAAGAATAGTGTTGGTTCTCCTTGTTTTACTAGGAGGATACATCAATAGTTTTCCTTATCTTACAAGAAGGATACATCGCTGGTTTTCCCTGTATTACAAGAATACATCGTTGGTTTTCCTCGTTTTACGAGAATACATTGTTGGTTTTCCTGGTTAAACTCCGTTCAACAGCCTATAGAACTCGTTAATCTTATAAATACAACTTCTTACCATAAAAACAAATGATTTTTTGTGTAGAGAGACATGAATTCGAATCTTACAAAAAGCTTCTTTTTTTCCCCTTTTTTTATCCACAATATTTCTTGGTCCCATTGATTGACACCTCCAGGAGACTGCGATGAAAAGTAATAGAGAATTTAAATGAAAGAAAATACAAGCCGAAATTTGTAATTGACAGTGCTTCATCTAAAAATAAAAATTAATAACATATGCTACTAATAATACTTATCATAAAAAATCAACCCAAACTTAAAAACAAATATGTCACTGCAAATTATTTGTATTTAGAATAGTTACTTGAAACAATAATTGTTTACAAAGGATTATTATAACAATTATCTAGAATGCAGTAGAGATATCTAGAATATAGTAAAGGATTAGTTTAAAACATTTTATTCGGGGTTGGGCAAGCCAGCACCCCTTCGTAGCTCAGCTGGTAGAGCAGCTGGTGTATATAACCAGGCTTTTTCGTGGTGATGTAACCATGAGTTCGAATCTCACAGAGAGGTTTTCTTTTTATTGTTTCTGATCTTCGCTGATCCTCATTGTCGTATATTGATGGCTCGAATGATTTTTGATTAAAAGGAACTAAAATCAAGATGAAAGAAAAAGCTTTTGAAAATTGATGGTTGACCTTGTGTTGAATTTTGATCCAAGAGGCAAAGTGAATGGTTGGTTTAACTCTCTTCTTTCGCTCCTTATGTAACCAGAGTCCAAAAAAAAAAAAAAAAAAAATGAATCTACAACTTTGAAATGAATCCAATTTTGGCATAAAATAATTTAAACACCGTTAAACTATTAAATCAAACAACTTTCCCAGTTTGTTTATCTGTCTGTTCGCCTGTCTGTCTGTTCGCCTGTCTGTCTGTCTGTCTTCTTCTTCTTCTTCTTCTTCTTCTTATTATTATTATTATTATTATTTCTCTTCTTCTTCTTCTTCTTCTTCTTCTTCACTCTTTCTTCTTCTTCTTCTTCTTCTTCTTCTTCTTACTATTATTATTATTATTATTATTTCTCGTCTCCTTCTCTCTTTCTTCTTCTTCTTCATATTATTATTATTATTATTATTATTATCTTTCTTCTAATTCTTCTTCTTCGTCTTATTATTATTATTATTATTATCTTTCTTCTTCTACTTCTTCTTCTTCGTCTTATCATTATTATCAATATTATTATTTCTTCTTCTTCTTCTCCTTCTTCTTCTTCTTCTTCTTCTTCTTCATTCTATTTCTCCCTCTCCTTTTTTTTCAGTATTTCTCTTACTTCTCCTTTATTACAGCCTAATTTTTCGAAATAAATCAAATTCTTGGCATTAATTAACCCATAAGAAGTTGACATGCCGTTAAACAAATGAGCCAAACCAAACCACTATCTCTCTTCTCTTTTCCTTCTGTTCACTCACTCTCTTCTTCTTCTTCTTCTTCTTCTTCTTCTTCTTCTTCTTCTTCTTCTTCTTCTTCTTCTTTCACCTTTCATTTTTTTCTTCTTCTATTTCTGACTCTTCTTTTTCTGTATTTTTCTTATTTTTATTCCAACCAAACATTTTCAAGTGAATTAAAAGTTTGCATTAAATAATCCACAAGAAGAGGATATGCCGTAAAACAAATAAACCAAAGCTAACTGGATCAATGCCACACACACACACACACACACACATACTCTCTCTTTCTCACACACACACACACATACATACTCACACACACACACACACACACACACATTTCCTACTACCTCCCCGACTCAACGCTATTCATTCTTTCGTCATCTTCATTTTCGTAAACAACATGATTTTTTCTTTTTTTTTTTTTTTTTTATTAATTTAGGAGTGGGTTCATCTGCTCAGCATCTTCTCGCAGCGAACATACGTTTTATCGCAGTGTTTGCTTACCACTTTCTGAGTTGCTGTAAAAATTTCTGCGATGGGGAACTCATACGCACTCTCTTTTGTCTTTTGTTTGTTATTTATTAAGTGCTCGCGCGCGTGTGCACACACGTATGTGTGTGCATGCGTAATACACGTGTGTGAGTGTGTATGTATGTGTGTGCACGTCTGTGTGTGAGAGTGTGTAAGTGCGGGAGTGTACATGAGTGTAGGTGTGTGTGTGTGTATGTTTATGTGTGAGCGTGCATGTGTGTATGTGTGTGTGTGAATCTATGTGTGTGTGAAGTGTGTGCGTGCGTGAGAGTGTTCGTGTGCGTGAGTGTGCTTTTGTGTGCGTGTGTGAGTGTGCATGTGTGTATGTGAGTGTATGTATGTGAGAGAGTGTATATGTGAGTGCGTGTGCACGTGTGTGTGTGTGTGTGTGTGTGCGTTTAAATGCGTGTGTGTACATGCATATGCAGGCGTATGCGTTTGCGCATTCGTTCAGAACGAGTAACGCGCCCTGGTGCACACACGCACCATGAACGTTTGTTTTTGTTGTTTTTTTTGGGGGGGGTGGGGGGCTTTTTTTCCGAACTCGGATGCACATACGGACGCTCAACTATGATTCACACTCATTTCTCGCAAAGAGAGAGAAAGAGAGAGAGAGGGAGAGAAGAAAAAGAAAAAAAAAAAAACGAAAAAGAGAGATAAAGAAAAGAAAGAAAAAAAACGAAAAAGATTGGGAAGCGGGAGAAGAAGGTTGCATTTGGCCCCTTTTCTAACCAATCAGAAGACAAGGGAGCACGGGAGCCGGCCAATCAACGACCGCGTATGAAGTCTAACTGCACTTTAGGATGCAAAAGCATTGGTAAATATCGTGCGATCTTAATCATTCAACAAGTCAATCAGTGATAGGCCAAAGAGCAGAGAAATTGACAGAGAGATAGTGAAGTAGAGAGGGAGGGGGGATAATAAAATATGTGTGTCTGTGTCTATGTATGTGAGTGTGTGTATGTGAGAGAGAGAGAGAGAGAGAGAGAGAGCGAGAGAGAGAGAGAGAGAGAGAAAGTGGAAGAAGGTAAAGGAAGAGCAAGAAGATGAAAAGGGGTGAAAATAAAGATAAAGGAATGTGTAAGAAAGAAAGAAAGAAAGAAAGAAAGAGAAAAACATAGATAGATAGATAATCAACGAACCACCGAAAATATTGTGGAATTCAGCTGGGAAAAAAATAGATGGGAAGACCTAGTTTTCACCGTCTTTTTCGAAGTGTTCCGCGTGCTTGTTGTTTACACATTGACCATAAAAAAAAACCGTGCAAGAAGCTACCACTTTCGATTTTCGCGCGCTTTGATAATTTCCCTAATATATATATATATAGAGAGAGAGAGAGAGGGGGAAGAGAGAGAGAGAGAGGGGGGGAAGAGAGAGAGAGAGAGAAACTGACTGACAGACAAAGACAGAGACGGAGAGTAATTAGTGATAGTATGAATTTTTATGTTCTTTGAAAAAACGCTAAATATTTCCATCTACCTATGTTAACGCATTATATTCTAAAATGACTAGAATTTCTGTCAACTTTTCCAAAATCTAATCTCAGTAAGAGGTGCCAGAAAATGATACTTTAATCTCAATGCACACAGATACAACACCCTGATCCTCGATAGACTTGCTGATTAATACATAAATAGTACGTTAATTTTATTGGATACATACTTGAATGTATAAGATTAATTGTCAAAATAGCATTGAAAACTGATGGAATCTCCTTATAAACCACAATGTTCCTTCTATAGATATTAGACTAAAGCCAACTTTAGATATAGTATTGGCCTAGCGGTTAGAGTGTTCGCCAATGGCCCGGGAGACCTGGGTTCAATCCCAGGTCGAGTCCTACCAAAGACTCAAAAAATGGTACTTGATGCCTCCTTGCTTAACACTCAGCATTATAAGGTACGGATCAAGGGTAAAGTGGAACCATCCAGGGAAAGGAGTAGCGCCCTCCCTACACATTGGTGTAGCAAGCTATCGAAAAGGGAGCCTTCGGGTCGCCCTCGACTATGGTCGCCAACTTTACTTTACTATGAGGGAACAATATGCTCACACCTAACAAATGTTTTTTATAGAATGCAAATACCCTTTTTTCAATTTTATAATTCATTGTAAAATGTGCATTCAATATATATATATATATATATATATATGATTACGAAAAATGTGTGTGTGCCCCCGCGCGCGTGCGTGTGCGTGTGTGCGTGTGTGTGTGGGTGAATTAAAAATCAAGCTACCCCTATAGAATGGTGAAAAGGTACGTCGAATAAACAAATCATTTAAAAATGTTTTTTCATGAATAAAAAAATGCTTGCTTTCAACTAGAAGACGAAGATAAAACCTAAAATCTGCATATATATATATATATATATATATATATATATATATATTGTCGGAACAAGCGGCAGAGAGAGAGAGAGAGAGAGAGAGTAAGCGGAACCTTTTCACATTTGTCTCCTTGTTTTCTTCGTTCTTCTTATCTCCTATAAATCTGAATATAATCAATGGTGTAACGTGGGCACAGCCAGAG
>CAUZXS010003686.1:0-92500 GCA_963585895.1 Sepioteuthis lessoniana
TCCTAGGGGTGCTCAACCGGGGGCCTGGGGGCCCAGCCTCTCTGGGACTTGGTCTTCATTCCAGCGTCTTCTCTGCAAGTGCAACAGCTATATCGGGGCCTGAGGGCCCCCCTCTGTTAGGTGCTGGTTCTCTCAACTGCATCTTATCGCCAACTGACTCAAACTTCCTGCGCACCGAGTTATATTATTGTTTTACGCCTACGCAATCTCTTTCCATAACTGGCCAACAGAATATGCAATTTTCGCCGTCTTTGGAATGGCTTTGCCAGGTCGGAGGTCAGTATACATCAGAATATAAAAATGTCAGCACATCTTCTTTTAAAACTAAAAAAAAAAAATACAGATTTCTTTCTCAATTTCTGAAAATTCGGAGGTGTGCACGAGTCTAGACTCTGAGAAAGGCTTAGAACATTTTTGAACAACCCACTTATGCTTTTTGAAGCATCGAAGCTGACCGATCCTTTATGCCTACCCTTACTGTAACATTGATATAAAGTTTCCCTGCATAGGTTTTAGCTAAGCAAAGAATATTAGTCAGGATAATTAATTTCTTATGTAACATTGTTCACTACTTATAAAATCTGTGCATATAAAAGGGAGTTGCTTTGTGAGTTGTTATGGTTTATGGCATATCGACACTTGTAGGTTATTTAATGCCAAATCCTGTTTATACATATAATGTGGAGCCTTCAATAAGTTTCCAGACTTTTTTGTACAGGCATTTAATATTGTTGTAGACTCTTGAAAATTGGGTATGTTATTGCTAGACATCTTATGAGATGACTGACCAGTCTTTATGATTTCAGGTTCAAATGAACAGCTACAGCAGCAATTAGAATACAACGTAGAAAACCCTGATTGTCACAGCTGGTGAATTTCAATTATGCAATATAGACGTGAGGACACTTTAGAAGAACGATATGCAATAAAATTCTGTTTTAAACTTGGAAAAAATGCCACAGACACGTATGAAATACTTCAGACTGCTTTTGGAGCATCTTGCATGAACCAAGCACGAGTTTTTGAGTGGCATAAGATATTCAAGGAACGCAGGGAGTTTGTGAGGGATGATGATATGTTTGGGAGGAGTGAGGAAGTTAATACACCAGAGTTGATTTGCCAAAGGTTTAGGGTTAAAGTTAATATGGTGAGGTTTTAAGGGAGTTCAGGTAGAGATTCCGTCGGAAGAGGCCGGCACTCTTCAAATCGTGTCAGTGGTATTTCCACCAGGACAATACACCAGTCCACAACTCCATCATTATCACAGACTATTTGAGCAAGATGGGCATCAAGACAGTTTCTCACCCTCCCTGAGGTCCAGACGTTGCTCCCTGTGACTTTTGGTTATTCCCTAAGCTCAGAGGCTGTCGTTATGAGACAATTGAGGAGATGAAAGAGGCTGTGACGAAGGTCATTGACACGCTCACACAAGAGAACTTCCATGAGGCCTTCCAGAAGTTGTTTGAACGGTACAACAAGTACATTGCAGCCGGAGGAGTGTACTTCGAAGGGGACTAGAGTTTTATGTGCGTACTATCAATAAAATTTCCCATACGAAAAAAAAGTCTGGAACCTTATTCAATGATCCTCGTATATTAAATGATCTTTATATAGATTTTGTTTATAACATTTTTTAAATGATCCTAAGCTAATTCTTTGTGCTGGTAAATAAGTATTATTTGCAAGTGAATACTTCGCCGGTAATTTCATTTTAAAATTAGTTAGAAATAATTGACTTGCACACTAGCATTTTATCGTTTCTCCACAGGTGGTTTGTTGGGTTTTATGGCATATCAACTTTTGTTGGTTATTCAACACCAATTCCATTTTTATAAAAATAGTTCTATTTTAAACAATTCAGTTTAGGATAAGTACGCAGTTTAAGTGTAAGTACAGTTTAATTGTGAAAAAAACATTTCTGTTTCAAGCTATTCAGTTTCGTCAAGTAGTTTTAAGTCAGCTAATTCAGTTTAGTATAAGTACAGATTTTGTTTGCACACAGTTAAATATCAAAACAGTTCTATATTATACACATCAGTTTAGTGTAAGTATAGTTACAATGTCAAAAGACCGTCCCATTTCAAATAATTCAGTTTAGCATTAGCACGCCGTTTAAATGTTACCACGGTTCAATTTTTAAAAACATTTCTATTTCATGCTATTCAGTTTAGTCAAACATTTCAGTTTAGCATAAGTATGCAGTTAGTTCTATTTAACCCATAGGTGCTACTATCAGGTGCTACCATTCCGGGCCAGAGTGGACCTCGGATCGATGGTAATAAAGTGGTACTCCACATTCCCCAAAGCTCCAGCATTACGGGAACCTCTCCATTAGATTGTTTAATGCCATATCCAGGACACTTGATGGTGGGGGGGGTAGGCAGAGAAGCAGTTGGTGTATTCTACAGCCACAGTCGACTGGACAACCATATAAAAGGAGCAACTGTTATAATTAGGAGACAAGATGAAAGAAACAACTTCTTTAACTTAGAGAGTTTGTTTAAGCATTTGTCAGGCAATGCGGAAACAGGTCGATTCAGACTAATTGGATATTAGTTCAGCTCATGGATAAAGTATTAGCCTAAGTGTTCACATATGATCCGGTAGAATGGGGTTCAATCCCAGGTCGAGTCATACAAAAGACTAAAAAAATGGTAATTCATATCGCCTTGCTTAACACTCAGCATTTTAAGTTAGATATCAAGGGTAAAGCGGAACAATCCAGGGAATGGAGTAGCGCCCTCCCCTACACCTCGGTCAAGTAGCTATTGAAAAGGGAGTCTTCGGGTAACACTCGACTAAGGTCGCCAACTTAACTTATTGTTATGAACACTTGTTTATATATCTCAGTGAGTTGGTGCTGTAGAAAACAACGATTGCATCATTGCAGTTAGGTAAGACTTCCCCAATGAGTTTCATGGATATGGCACTAAACAATCTGATCGTGAGGCTCTAGTAATTCTAGAATTTTGTAGAATATAGTGTACCCTTTAATTCCCATCGCAGCCTGGTCTACTAGGCCCCGCTGAGGTAGCACTTAATAGGGCCCTATATATATATTTTTTTTTTAAGTAGAGGAATTAATATTGTGAATTGAATTACCAGGATCAGAAAATCTGCCGAACACCTACGCACGATATACGGGAACACTGGACAGCTGTTTCGACCTTATTAGGTCTCATCAGCAGTGTATACCATAATCTCCGCCACTGGAGATCAAACCAGCGACCACAGATTGCAGTGCCGAAACTCTATAACTGAGCCACCAGTTCATATCGCACACAAGTGACGCCAAATCAACTAGACATGGTAATTGCGCGGCCAAATCACCTTAATGCGTTACATCCGTACTCTTTCCCGAATACACAGTCACCACCCAGGGCCATGTCTTCTCAAGAAGCTAGGAATACGCATCCGCGTAATTATTATGACCTCAAGGGCAAGGGAATAGATGTACATATTTTTTATTTTTTTATGTAGAGGAATTAATATTGTGAATTGAATTTGGCCCTATATATTGGTCAAAAAGAGCTGTTTAACACTTAAACTGTGTGTAAAGGAATGCCTGATGCTAAATTGCAATGTAACATACTAGCTTAGCAGCTGACAATAAACTTAGCAGATTCAATGCGGTCGCAAGATAACACCAACAAAGTGGTCTCACAGGAAAGTGAAAAATAAAAGATAATGGCGAGAATATAATTTATATCCTATGGATATAGTGACAGATATTTCAGTTCGCAGATAATATCAACAAATTACCGGGAAAAAACGGAAGTATGTACGTTCCGATAACCAGCCATAAACAGAAAATACGTGAAGTGAAGTGGATGTTCATACTTCCACATGGGACTTAAAAAAACAATATAAAGTCTGTAATTTTGGACTGAAGGCAGAGACCCACTAGTCACTCAATCAGGCCTGTAAGCTTCTCGTGTGAATTCTCCGACGGTTGCACTACTTCACAAAAAGGGTCCCCGTCACAGAAGAAAGATATGTGCGAACTCTCTCTGACTATATTTCTAGTACACATAATTATTCCTGTCAAAGAATAAAAATATGAATTATATTTTCATATATCTGCGTTCCTTCGTTGTTTGTCCAGCGGTGCGATATGCGACAGTAAGAAATAAACTTTTTCCTCATTTAACAGTGTGTAAACAAATGACTGATATATAACTGAATTTTTTGTTATATATTGCAATACTTGGAACAATTTAACTGTCGATAAAGAAATGATTAACTGATCGAATTCAATTATAAGCGTTAGAAATACTTGAAACCATTTTACTCAGAAGAAACAAGAGTAAAACTCATGAGAAAACAAATTAGTTCTAACTTATTTATAAATGAATAGCGGCAACACCCCACAAGACACCAACTATTCGGCCACCTGCCTCCCATCACGAAAACTATCCAAGTTAGACAAACCGGACACACAGTACACCACTGGAGAATCAGAGACGAGCTCATAAGTGATGTACACCTATGGATCCCCACATATGGCCGAGCAAAAGCAGGACGACCAGCTCGAACATACATACAGCAGCTATGAGAGGATACGGGATTTAGCCCTGAAAACCTGCCAGAGGCGATGAACGATAGGGAGAAGTGGTGAGAGAGGGTTAGGGATATACGTGATAGCGACACGACATGATGATGATGATGATGATGATGATATATCATACATATTGATTCAAATGTGTGCAAACGAATGACAGATGACGACCTTTTATTTGAAACCATTTAACTGTGTTCCAAAGAAAGGAGCTTTGTCTAGTTAAGAAATGTATCAACAAAATGTGTTTACAAATCATATATTTAATATTTACCTAAAAACAGGATTTGGCATTAAATAACCAACAATGTTTGATAAGCCACAGAACTCGACATAACTAAACTTGTTTGCATATGCTATGATTGGCACAGATGTTCATAGTATTCTAAGATATGCACAGGTGTTATATTCCTGCTCAATAAACTGCTTCATTCATTTTGTAAGAATTAATTGGAAGTCAAATTTGACAAATCTATACCGACATTATTAAGAGAATCTCTTTGTTTAACGGTAATTTATTGTTGTCGTCTCAACTTAATCTAAGGAATTAAACGGAATTAAAATGAACACACTCATTTATTAGAGAGGTCTTGGTTTGTTCTGGCTGTGTCTTATGGCATATCAACGCTGGTGGTTTATTTAATGCCAGAACCTTATTATATATATATGTTTGTGTATATTGTCATCCACAGACAGATCTGTTTCGTTCTATCAGAACTCATCAGTGTGGCTAGACAGGCTAGAATCCCGAAGCTGTTGTATGTAGGTTCCAGCTGGTCTTCCTGCCTTTTCTCGTCTATGTGAAGGGGTCCACTGGAGTACGCCAATTATGAGTTCGTCCCTACTTCTCCAGCAGTGTCCTGCATGTCTGGTTCGTCACATTTGTAAAGTTTTCATGATGGGTGGCAAGTGTTCGTACAGCTGCTGCTTTCTGGAGTATTGCCTCCAGAATTTGTTCAGTATTGCTTGCAATATTCTCGTGTAGTTGCCGTCGAAATTTTTCTTCATACGTTTAGTTAGTGTCCATGTGGTGCATCCATACAGTAGTATCGACATGACCCCTGCTGGGAAAAACTTCCTTAATTGGCTCCAAAACTCCACATATTCCTGATATGAGACGGTTATCACATTTTTTCTAGTGTCAAGTTTCTGACTTTTAATTTAATAAACGGTGGGATATTTTTCAGTGAAAACGTATGAGGCATTTTCCTTTTCTATGAACTCATCCTTACCCTTTCGTCTCGTTTTTGTGTCGGTTAATTTTCTGCAAGGCCCTTTAACACAACGCAACGCAACGTTTCTAATCAAATTTCCACTGGCACAGATACTATACCTTCATCTAGTATTTAATGATCTCAGCTTGAAAGTAGAAAGTGACAGGTTGCAAGTTTAAAGACCAAAATAATGCGGCTTACATAACCTGTGCCAAAAAGTTGGCAGAATAAACCGGTCCTCACCTTTTGTGCTACGAGAGGTTTCCTAGAAGTCAAACAGGTTTTTTTTTTTCGTTGGGGGGGTCCAGCCCCAAGATAAGAACAAAGTCGTTTATCAAGCTTTGAGTAGTTTAGTTCAAGGATAATAGGTTAGAGCATACAGAGAGATCGAACTCAATAACAATGGTTTTTGAGTCTAGATCGCTAGCCACTGCATCGCATGAGGTTGTAGACAATTGTGGAAAAAGATAAGAGTCTTTAGAGAACTGACAACTGTAATCTTCCATATCAAATTACCTCGCTTCTGCTGCATTATCTCTCATTGGAGGTCTCTGATTGCATACTCCACCAATTATAGGACGTCATTAGCTCTAATAGAAGAGACCGGAGCGCGTGTATCTCTGCACCGTAATTTAGATAATCAGCGCAGTATTTATAGAAGTCTACATCTGTTCTTTTAAAACGTAATGCACACGATTTCGTCTTTGTTTTTGTTGTTTTTGTTTGTGGTGGTTGTTTTTTGTTGTGAGGAGTAAATCAGATTATTTTACACTGAATGTAACACTAATAATTTTAAAGTTCATCCGATGTTAAAATACATAGCATAAATCATAATTTCAAGCTTTTGATCGCAAAAGATGAGTTGGGAAAGAAAAGAGAAAAAAGACACGAAAAATAAAACTAAATTTGAAATATATCACGATATATCAAACGCAAATGTCCGTTTCTTGAAAACGCACAAGACTTGTCAGGCTTATTTGGTTCATGTCTAAGATGTAGACGAAAGGCATCTTCCAATTTCTGTTTATCAGAATCGAATAGGAGGAGGTATTTTTTTTTCTTCATATTTTCAAATTTTATTTGAAAAGGAATAAAATATGCGTATAATTTAAGTCTATTTTACATCGCAGTAGTATATCAGATAAACAATTTTCATGTGTCTAAATATATTTCTTTACTATACGAAAAGATCTGATAAAGAATAAGACATGTATTCATTTGCATATCTGGTCCCTTTTGCATAACACACAAACACAAAGAGACTCTAACACACACATATACATATACATACATACATATATATATATATATATATATATATATATATATATATTTCAGTGTGGTATGAGGTTTAATTAAATACATTGTTTTACGAAAACGGAAAGAAAAATACAATAAGATAGATGAGAAAGAATTTATTATAAATATATTAATTTGTCCAACCAACACATTTCGACATGGATTATTTAAGATATGGTTTTAGGAATATTTCAGGACGAATGTGATTTTATTATCTTCGAGGTGGGAATTATTAATCTGAAATAGATGTTTGAACAAAAACAGAAAAAACATTCAAAAACGTTACGTCATGAAACTTAGATTTTTTAAACAAGTTAAAGAGAAATATTTTCGTAAATTCACCTCTTAAATAATCCATGCCAAAACGCGTTGGTGGAACTAAATAATATTCAATTTATAAACTTTTACTCATCCATTTATATGTATTTTTCTTCCCATTTTCTTTTTACAATATATATATATATATATATATAATACACACTCTTACACACAGATAACACTTATATATATATATAGTCATCCACCGACTGATCTGTTTCGTTCTATCAGAACTCATCAGTGTGGCTAGACATATTAGTTTCCCGTTGCTGGGGTCAAAACCCGATTGACTCAAACGCAAATCCAAGCTTCTAACCCTTCAGCCACGAGGAGCCAGTAGCATCGAAGTAAATTTTAAACGGTTATGAATCACAATTACTATTGTTTACATACATCCGTTTAACGGCTACCGAGACCTCAATTCATATATATGAAGAGGCTTGCAATAAACGCTAATGGCGACACGATTACTTCATTCGCCGGAGAACTCAAATCTACGGGGGTTGAGGAGTATATATATATATACACTGACGTACCAACACACACACACATAGGTAGATGCACATATTTACTTAGATACAAAAAAATGTTAACATACCTGCAAAAAATTTAGGACTTTAAACATAATTAAACAACTTTCTGAATATTGTTAATTTGTAATCGGGCAAATTATAGTAATTGTTTGCGTCCAAGAACAATAGCACGGTGAACTAAAATTGAAATAGCATGATAACCGTAATGAGTAAAAATTTATTTCTGCATCTGAGTCGAAATACTTGCCAATTCCGTCATAGGATGAGTAGGAACGGTTGTCAATGTTAGTACCTTAACATTGCTAAATCGCTAAGAGAAAACCCAACCGAAAATTTAATGGCAACCCTTGCAAAATGATCGTCTCTTCCTACAGTCCAACTAATAAAGAAAGACTTCGCAAATGGAATTAATATTTCAGATATTTGTCGACATTATCAAGGCCTTCGACTCCATTCACAGAAGGAAGATGGAACAAATCCTACAAGGCTACGGCCTACCAAAAAAAAAACCGTAGCAGCAATAACGATTCTCTACAGAAACACCAAAGTGAAAGTAAGTTCACCGGATGGAGACACCGAATACTTCGACATTGTAGCAGGAGTACCTCAAAGTAACACGCTAGCCCCATACCTCTTTATCATCTGTCTAGACTACGTGCTTAGAACTTCGAGTGATAAAATCAAAGAAAACGGCTTCGTGCTGAAAAGAAAAGACGCAGAAGGTACCTCGCAAAAATAATTACCGACGCCGACTGCACCGATGACATAGCGTTACTGGCGAATACACTTAACCAAGCCGAAACACTACAAATGAAAACCACGAGGCAGCCTAGATAACCAGCCAGGAGCGATGGATCTTAGAAATGAATGATAAGAGAGAGAGAGAGAGAGAGAGAAAGAGAGTCATGTAACTCCATGCTCTCTTTGCAACTGTATATATATATAACCTCCTACAGGACTAGGATGTGACACAAAGTCATTTTTTGCAGAGTTTAATAGGCTTGAGTTTAGAGTTCCGCTTTTCTTTGACCGGTTTACGTACCAAACGTTAACCAGCTCAGTCTGCCCTACTAATCTTATGGAAATTTCGTTGGGCAGACAGGGCTGCCTAATCTAGAAGCAGAGTAGATGGATTGAAGCCTTTACCAAGAGTATAAGAATTGTAAAATTCAACAGAATTTGAACTCGGTACCCCCGTGTCCATTTCGCACGAACCCCCCCCCCAAAAAAAGAGGAAAATTCAAATATGACACCAAGATAAAATCTAAGAGATAGGAATGTTGACTTAGTTTTACTGGATTCATTTTGTCGCACCCGTTGTTATAGGCGTGGTCTAGCAGTTCAAATTTTTCTTTTTTTTTTTTTGTATTTTTTATATTGTTAATTTCTTTGATTTTTTTATTTTAATGTTTTTATTATCTTTTATTCTTTTGTTTATTCCCATATTGGTTTCTTTTTCTCTATATAACAATGTTTGTTGATTTCTCCCTGTGATTTGTATAGCCATCTGAAGAGGCGAGACTAAAACAAAATCCGTCGAAATGAATTTAAGTCACCGTAACTGTCCGTTGAGTTTTGTTCCTGTGACATCACACACACACACACACACACTCACACACACACACACATATATATATATATATGGAGAGAGAGAGAGCGAGAGACAGAGATGGTAGATGTTGGCGAATCTGGCAGGATGATAAAAATAAGCCGAAAAGTGGATAAATCATACACTTACAACGAGTTTAGTGGTAATATTTCATTATTTATTAAGTCTAAAGAAGTTATTTTGTAAATAAAGAACGAAATATAGCCACTAAACACAGTTGTCAGTATTCGATTTACCCATCCGGGCCATTGGCCTAATGAGTAGGGTTTTCGCCAATAGTCTGGAACACCGGGGTTTAATCTTAGGTCGAGTCATACCAAAGACTCCAAAAATGGTACTTGACACCGCCTTGCTTAACAAAGCATAATAAGCTGAGGATCAAGGGTAAAGTGGAAGAATGCCGCCGTCCCCTACACTTCAGTGTAATAGCTATTTGTTATGGTACCCAACCTGCGGACTGTAATGAACTCTTCCAGTTGCAATTAATACTGGGAGAATATTCATCTCGGTGGAGAGTTCACCCGAGCATAACACTTTGGCAGTCAGACTGACGTTCAACACCATTTTACCTATGTTGTATTATACTTTCGTTAATATAATTTATTTCATGTTAACCCGAATTTGTGTCTTTCTTCTAGACCCTTTACTAGTCCACAACTCTATTGAAAAGGGAGCCTTTGGGCCACCCTCAATTATGGTCGCAAACTTACAACATATACATATGTATATGAGGCGTTTTATATATGAGTTTAATATACGCACTATATTATGCGATAACATGCTATATATATATATATATATATATTGGTAGTATTTCTTCGTTAATACAAATTTCATTAAACATAATAGACATCTTTTGTCTACATATTTTCTTCTGGATTCAATAGCTCAGCATTTAAAAAAACAGTCATGCCCAACAACACAATTACAGAAAATTCTCACCGACAACACAACAATATTAGAACATCAAAATAATAAACAAAAACTTCAGATTCTCGAAGCACTACATATTAGAAACATGCAACTGACACTTAATAGAATTAATTTTCAAACCAGTGCTAATGTACTTAAATGTCTTTAGCTACGGACAAAATTTATAGAAACCCATTTAAAAGAAAACGGTATAATCCTCAACGGTAAAGACGCTCTTACATAGTAGCAAAAACAAAAGTTACATCACTTTTGTAATAGATCCTCCCCTGATGATGGCCCAAAGTCGGGCAGAAAATACTAGGGATACATACAACAATGGACAATAATAAATCAATTCCCGCCGAATATGATAAAAAGCAACACTGGAATACGAACGGATCCAAAAGAAAATATGTAGACGGAAGGTGTCTATTATGTTGAATGAAATTTGTATATATATATATATATATATATATATATATATATATATATAAAAGCAATGATTTTTTTGTAAAAGTAGAAGCTACGCTCTAATGTTCTCGATGTAATAAATATCATTAATAATTTTGATATGGAATAATGATCACTGCCGGTAACTAATTAGATATTCCAGTTTAATTTTTTAAATTAATCAATTAGATTCATCATGATTTTAAAAAAAAAGAAAAATCATTTGTTAATGAAACTCGAAAAGGATTATAAACTTATTACAGAAGAATTTTGAATTCTTCATTCGTGAGATTAGAAGAACCATTCAAATTTCCAGATCTGGAAAAATCCATCCAGAAAAAATAAGTTAACAATAATCATCATCATGTCACGTCACCAGGGCTGATCTCCCTGACACACTCTCACAACCCACCTCCATAGTCCATCGCTTCCGCTAGGTCTTCAAGGCTACATCCTGTATCGACACTGAGCTATTGTGTGTAAGTTCTATATGGTGCTCCTGCCTTTGCTCGTCCATATAAAGGGGTCCACAGGTGTATGTCACTGATTCGTCTAACTTGGATAGTGCTTGTGATGGGTGGTAAGTGGCTGTACAGCTGTTGCTTTGTGGAGTAGTGTCTCCAGGACTTGTTCCATAATGCTAGCATCATTCTCGTGTAGTTGTTTTTTCTCCATGCGTTAAGTTAGCGTACATGTAGTGCTTCCATACAGCAGTATCGACACGACCGCCGCCGGAAAAGAAAACTGCGTTTAATTCTATCGGTCAGGTTTGACTTCCATATGACAGATAGCCTATCAGTGACTGCTCATGCCTTTGCTCGTCACGTGTTGATGTCTGTCTAGGTTGACGAGAAACTACTTCCGAGTAGGTGAACTTGTCTACTCGTTTCAGAGTGCTACCATTTAGTGTGGAGATGTCACCTTTTTGATTAAAGCACATGTATTCCGTCTTGTGTGCGTTGACATGGATGCCTATGCCAGCAGCTGCTCGTTCCAGACTATGTTGTAGTGTTTCGGCTTGGGCGGTTGTATTTTTCAGAAGTGCTTGGTCATCGGCGTCGTCGGCGTCCGTAATTGTTTGTTCGTGCCGAATGTTCTCGGACCAAGCAAAATATTACCCACTTTTGGCGGAGGTTGATAATGTCATCTAATCCGTATACGGCAGCCGTAGCAGTGTTGGAATTTCTTTGTTAATTGGATGCAGCCTTAATCATATTTACCAACCCCTCCGCTCGGGCAGGATATGACACAAGGTCAATTCTTATACGGAGTTTGACAGGTTTGAATTCAGAGTTTTCCATCTCCTAGACTAGTAGCCTCACCAAGGCTGAAGAACCCTGTCCGCCCTATTATTTACCCATAGCTGGAGAGAGAATAATTGGATTCATACCTTTCCCAAGGGTATTAGTGCAATGTGAAATGCAATCAGTTTCGTCCAGGATTTGAACTCGTGTCGCCGTGTCCATTTCCTACGAAAATAACCATTACACCACGGGCACCTCCATATTTGATTAGTTGATTTTAGAGCATGTCTATTTAATGGACTTGTCTCACTCTTGGTTTTCCCGGGGTCTGCCTGACGTTATATTATGCCAATGAAGTATTGTTATATCACGCTACGAGTTCTCTATGGAAACAATTTATTGATTTCAAGGAACGCTATCTATTCTTTACGCTCATCGTTTCAAATCATCATCATGTCCTTCTGGTAGCACGGATATCACTGAACCTCTCTCGCCACTTTTCCCAATCCTTCATCGCCTCTGGCAGGTCTTCTGGACTACATCCCGTATCCTCACATAGTTGCTGAATGTATATTCGTGCTGGTCGTCCTTCTTTTGCTCGGCCATATGTGGGGGTCCATAAGAGTAGATCACTTATGAGCTCGTCCCTGCATGTCTGTGCTGGTTGTAGTAAACTACATTAAACATTATCTATTGTTTGCACACAGTTAAATGGTTTCGATTTTTGCCATTTAACATGAATAGTTATGCGTGCACGAAGTAAAATAGTTTCAAATGATGATATCCACCGTTAATAATCCAGTTTATAACAAATAATCTGTTTGCATACAGTAGAATTGTTTCAAGTAGTGTCATCGTCATCATCATATCGTGCCGCTTGCACAGATATCCGTGACCCTCTCTCGCCACTTCTCCCTATCGTTCATCGCCTCTGGTAGGTCTTCAGGGCTACATCCCGTATTCTCACATAGCTGCTGAATGTATGTTCATGCTGGTCGTCCTGCTTTTGCCCGGCCATATGTGGGGGTCCATAGGAGTACATCACTTAAGAGCTCGTCCCTCCTTCTCCAGCAGTGTCCTGCATGTCTGGTTCGTCTAGCTTGGATAGTTTTCATGATGGGAGGTTGGTGGTCGTATACTTGGTGCCATGTTGGTTGTTGCCGCCAGGACTTGTTCAATATTGCTCAGAGCATTCTTGTGTAATTGCCGTCTAGCTTCTTCTCCAGCCGTTTTGTAAGCGTCCATGTAGTGCATCCATACAGCAGTATCGATACGACAGCTGCCTGGAAGTAATTGTGTTTCATTTTATCAGTTAGGTCTGATTTCCGGCCGAAACAATACTGCATAGTTTGGAACGAGCAGCTGCAGGCATAGGCCTCCATGTCAGTGCACACAAAACGGAATATATGTGCTATAATCAAACAGGTGACATCTAGACGGAATCCCTCTTAAACTAGTAGACAAATTCACCTACCTAGGAAGCAGTGTCTCATTCAAGTATAGTAAATTATTTAAAAAGTTTAATTTCACCTAATAACTGGTACTAACGTTCCTGTTCAGATTGGATCCTGGAGTAATGGTCATGAACGGTACCCTACATTCCAAAAGGATTCATATCAGTGTCTTCTAAACTGATGCAGTCAGCATATTTTTCAACTCCAACAGACGAGTCCAATTTGGTAGAGAAAATAAGCAAACATTGTTTTACAATAAATATTAGTTGTGGTTGATTAGTTTGTGCTTTGTTCTAAAGCGTATTAACCCTTTTTAGATCATTTAATGCTGAATTAAGTCAATTTGATAAAAGTTTCAAACAATTCAGTTTTGTATAAGGGTAGTTTTCTGTTTACACACAGTTAAATTCCAAACAGATCTTTTTCAAAAATGCACTTTAGCATAAGAACATTTTTTTTTGTTTACACACAATTAAATGTTAAATCTGTTGTATTTCAAACAATTTATCTAGCATAAGTACGCAGTTTAAGAGTCTAAACAATTCTATTTATAACAATTCAGTTTAGCATAAGTGCTTGGTTTTTTGGTTTACACAGAGTTAAATGTAATGTATTCTGAATCCCCAGCTGACTGAGTCATCACATATTCTTAAATGTCATCCTCATCATCGAGTCATGCCGCTAGCACGGATATCCCTGACCCTCTCTCGCCACTTCTCACAATCGTTCATCGCCTCTAGCAGGTCTTCAGGGCTACATCCCGAACGCAGTTTAAAAGTTAAAACAATTCTATTTATAACAATTCAGTTTAGCATAAGTGCGTGGTTTTTTGGTTTACACAGAGTTAAATGTAATGTATTCTGCTGCCCCAGCTGACTGAGTCATCACATATTTTTAAATGTCATCATCATCATCATCATCGTGTCATGCCGCTAGCACGGATATCCCTGACCCTCTCTCGCCACTTCTCACAATCGTTCATCGCCTCTAGCAGGTCTTCAGGGCTACATCCCGAACGCAGTTTAAAAGTTAAAACAATTCTATTTATAACAATTCAGTTTAGCATAAGTGCGTGGTTTTTTGGTTTACACAGAGTTAAATGTAATGTATTCTGAATCCCCAGCTGACTCAGTCATCACATATTTTTAAATATCATCATCATCATCGTGTCATGCCGCTAGCACGGATATCCCTGACCCTCTCTCGCCACTTCTCACAATCGTTCATCGCCTCTTGGAGGTCTTCAGGGCTACATTCCGTACGCAGTTTAAAAGTTAAAACAATTCTATTTATAACAATTCAGTTTAGCATAAGTGCGTGTTTTTTGGTTTACACAGAGTTAAATGTAAAAACAGTAAATTTCAAACAATCTAGTATAGTGTAATTTCACTGTTTAGTTCTCTTTGAACCATAGAAAGGACACCATTATGTGTTATAACTCTAGGCCAGAATGAATCTGGGAGCGATAGTTAGGAAGAGGTATTCCGAATTCCCCATACTCGAACTTCACCATCAGATTGTTTAATGTCATATCTAGGATGCTGATTAGGGGATTCTTACCCCTCTGCAAAGTCGCAGTGTATTCTGCAGCCCCAGCTGACTGGGCCATCACATATTTTTAAATGTCATCATCATTATCATCATGTCGTGCCGCTAGCACGGATATCCCTGGCCCTCTCTCGCCACTTCTCCCTATCGTGCATCGCCTTTGGCAGGTCTTCAGGACTACATCCCGTATCCTCACATAGCTGCTGTATGTATGTTCGAGTTGGTCGTCCTGCTTTTGCTCGGCCATATATGGGGGTCCATAGGAGTACATCACTTATGAACTCGTCCTTACTTCTCCAGCAGTGTCCTGCATGTCTGGTTCGTCTAACTTGGATAGTTTTCGTGATGGGAAGCAGGTGGTCGTATACTTGGTGTCTTGTGGGGTGTTGCCGCCACTGGAAAAGAAGCTCGACAAATTTTGAAATGGAAATACAGCTTTATTTTAAACAAATCAGTTTAGTATAGGTACAGAGTTTGTTTTTTGTTTTTTTTTTGGGGGGGGGTTGTTTGCACTCAGTTAAATGAAGAAACAGTTAATTTTAAATAAATCAGTTTTGCGTAATTATACAATTTAGTTCTATTTGATTCTTAGAAAGGAGAGAAAGGACCGTAATGAAAGACTACTCCACATTTCCTAAATATACAGGGCTGTAGCTTCCCTATCAGATACAGTTTTGTGTCTTCTATTGTGATGCTGTCAGAATATTTTTCAGACCCTATAAACAGGGACTCCTTTCGGAAGAAAATAGTTAAGCATTGTTTCAGACAGAAATAGATATTACTTTTGGTGTCTCAGTTTTATATATATATTTGGAAAACACGTAAAAACGGCAACGTTGGCCAGTCGGCTTAGGTAGGGCAGCAGAATATACCGACTGAATCTCTTCAGAGGGGTGTGACCCCACCCATCAACGATTGTCCTAGATATGACACTAAACAATCTGATGGTAAGGTTCTAGTAATGCAGGAGTTTTGGGTAATGTAGATACCCCTTCATTGCAACCGCTTCCAGGTCCACTTTGGCCTTGTCAAATAAAACTAAACTGCGTACTTATGTTAAACTCAAAGGTTAGAAATAGAACTGTTTTTACACTTAATCAGCGTACTTATGCTAAACTGAATTGCTTGAAATAGAACTGTTTTTAATATTCAAACTACGTTCTGATGCAAAAATGAATTGTTTGAAATAGAAATGTTTCTGACATTGAAACTCTACTTACACTGATTTTTTTTAAAAAATTAGAACTGTTTGACTAAACTGAATAGCTTGAAATAGAAATGTTTTTGACAATTAAACTGTGTACTCATGCTAAACTGTATTGTTTGAAATAGAACTGATTATTTGTATAAAAATGTATTTGGTGTTAAATAACCTACTAAGGTTTATATGCCATACAACCCAAATAACCAACCAACAATATGGCAATGAACTCGGCGCTATCAAATAAATAGTTCTTTTTGTTGGTAATCGAAAGCTCATATTATTAAGCGATAGGCTTATGGGTAAAAAGGGCAAGAAGGACCTCTGTTGTTTGATCCAAGGACGATAGTTGACAGAGATGAATGGACAAGGTCACTCTAGTGGA
Organism: Sepioteuthis lessoniana; assembly: GCA_963585895.1. Taxonomy (NCBI): domain Eukaryota; kingdom Metazoa; phylum Mollusca; class Cephalopoda; order Myopsida; family Loliginidae; genus Sepioteuthis; species Sepioteuthis lessoniana. Next base: position 16,726 of record CAUZXS010003686.1, read on the forward strand.
TAAAGAAGAAGGCCGAAGAAAGAAAAGAAAACATCGGATCGATTCGGCGAAATGAAAGGTAAAATTGATGGAGAGGTAATTTTGAAATTCGGTGAGGGAGTTTGATAGATTAAACGCGAATATGGTAGCGTTACAAATTGATCGATCGATCGATCAAAAACGGTCGTTTGTTTCGTTATCATACAGGCACACATGATTAGCAATACGCACTGATAACCGGAATAAATACATGGGCGTAAAGCGAAAGAGATATATAGATGGATAGACTGGAAAAAGACTGAACTAGTTTGCTAGCTAGATAGGTACATTGAAACTGAAAGACAGTTAGCTTGATTGATAGAAACCAAATAAATATATGCGTAAAGACGGAGTTAGCTATGCATATATATCATCATCATCATCATCATGTCGTGTCGCCAGCACGGATATCCCTGACCCTCTCTCGCCACTTCTCCCTATCATTCATCGCCTCTGGCAGGTCTTCAGTGTTACATCCTGTGTCCTCACACAGCTGCTGTATGTAAGTTCGATCTGGTCGTCCAGCTTTTGCTTGGCCATATGTGGGGGTCCATCGGAGTACATCACTTATGAGCTCGTCCTTGTTTCTCCAGCAGTGTCCTGCGTGTCTGGTTCGTCTAACTTGTATAGTTTTCGTGATAGGAGGCAAGTGGCCGTATGGTTGGTGTCTTATGGGGTGTTGTCGCCAGGACTTGTTCAATATTGCTCTCAACATTCTTGTGTAATTGCCGTCTAGTTTCTTCTCCAGCCGTTTAGCTAGCGTCCATGTAGTGCATCCATATAGCAGTATCGATACAACCGCTGCCTGGAAGAAACTGCGTTTCATTTTATCGTTCAGGTCTGATTTAAATATGATCGAGAGCCTATCGATAGCTGTACATGCTGTCGTTAGTCGTGTGTCGATGTCTTTTTCGGTTGATGAGACGCTACTTCCTAGGTAGGTGAATTTGTGAATGCAGATATATAGATGCTTGAAAACTCTCTCTCTCTCTCTCACACACACACACACACACAAACACACACACACACACGCATATATATTTATATATATATATATATATACGTGTGTGTGTGTGTGTGTGTGTAGCTAGGCAGCAGTCGTTCATTTAAGCATGTTTGATTAAATAGTAAAGACACATTTTGTCTGTCTAATTTAATTAAGATCCTTTCGAGTTTCCTGATAAATGTCTTGGTTTCAGTTTGGAATTGGTGGATGAATTTACCAAAATTGTGCTGAGCCCTTTCGGACCCTTCATAGGCCATCATCACGGGCTGCATGTGTAAACAGTGTTTTTCAAAATGGGTTTTGAAAGTTTTTTGTTTAATAATATAACAAAACTATGCAAAGGCAGAGTTGGATAAAAGTGAGTTGCTGATGATTTTAAAAAACTGAACGCTATCAACAGAAAAAGAATACTATCAAGAATATAAGAAAAAATTCTAAAGGCATTTCAAAACATCGTTGCTATTTTCAAAATTAGTTCTCTTGATTTTAGGTTTTCTTGATTTTATGAGTAGGGCTTCAAGGAATATTAGTTGTAGCTTATTAATTTCGTGTGCAATTATAGTGATGCTTTCAACTAGAATTTTTCGAAATTTGGATTTCGGAATAGAATGGGTTTAAAAAAGTAAGGTTGTGGATGTAAAATCATTAAGGTGCGTTGTAAGTCGTTGAGAAAGAGTTTGTAGTAGTGGTGTGAGTGAATGCATTTGTGCTATTTATGGTCTCCAACTATTTTACGTTGATTTTATGTATATTGATTAAGGTTTAATATTTCCCACACGTTTAATGTTGAAGATAGGTTTTGAAAGAGAGTGTTTAGTTTAGAATAAAGGTGGAATGGGCATATTATAAGCCCATTTTATAGACACATGGATAAAGTGGTAAATGAAGGAAGCCAGTGAAATAAATGAGTGAAGATATGCAACAAATAAAGGTTGTAAAACGGCGCGGGCAAAATGAACATTTAAAACAAGGCGAACGAAGAAAACAAATTTATATTCTACAACAATAAAACTTACTTGATACATAAAAAATATTACTAACTCTGCTAACAAAATAATTGTGTGTGTATATGTGTGAGCTCGTGTGTGTGTGTGTGTGTGTGTGTAACACAACTAAGCTATAAAAGAATTACATGTCCTTTTTTTATGGTTAGAAACAGGCAGTTTCTCAGAGACTGGAAAGCGTCTCATAGTCCTTGTATATGAATGTCTGCGAGGCCCATTCATGGTGTTGCTTTTCTCTCCAGTTGATTCACGCTGAAGGGAGTGTGTCGCTGCTGCGGAGAAATTTGGTCAAAGAGAAAGAGGGTGTTTGAAGACGACGTATTTATAGAAAATACGCGTCTTGTAGGTGGCTCAAAAACGCAGGACTTGAATTTACGCGCGCCGACGTAGTTTTAAGCATATCACGTGGTCCTCCTGGCCAATGATTTCCCGAGATTGAATATTGAGCGTCCGCCATCTTTGTGGGAACAAGTGGCATACCGCCCAAAATAATTTATAGGAGTGTAAAGTCCTATAAGTTGTAGTGGTAAGACCAACATACGCACTATTTTCTTTGAAGACACAGTCTCCCAAGGGACATTTGAACATATATACGCCGTTGGTCTCATCAAGATGTTTAGTAAATGGGGAAGTGTTATTAGAAATAATTAGTCTCTCTCTGTTTCTCTCTCTCTCTATATATATATATATATATATATTGCCTTAAAATAGATATGTAAAAATGCGAAAAGAGTGAAACTGACAAATGTTTACATGAACATAGATATATATCAGTGTGTATAAACTGTGAAATGCCTCTAGGGTACGTATAAAGTCCCTTTTACCGCCAGATATGTGTTCGATAGTAAATCTGCTGTCTTTCTACAAAGCTGACTTCAGCATTAACTAACCCACGAAGTTTAAAATGCCACAAAACAAAGAAACCAATTGAAGCAAAACTGAGAAATATTTGACGAAAAAAAAGTATAATAAAAAACAAAAAAAAACAAACAATGGATTAATTCTGCCAAAAAAAAAAGGGAAAAAAATGAAGAAAGTAAAGGAAAGGATTTGAGTGTTCAGTAACTGTTATCGATATAAAAAAAAGATGTAATCTGCGAAAGAAGTTCGAATTTTTAACAGAGATTATTCATATACACTTAGCATTAATATCTTCAGGGGGTTGCGGAAATATATACAAAGTAAGCTATATCGCATCGCCTGGGAGTTTGAAAATTTCCCCATGATTGAAAGACAGCTGAGTAGGTACTTGAAGAAAATATTCTCTCATTATTACAGTATCGTTTCGGAATAAAAACATAAAAAATCCACTCTCATTCCAAACAAAAGTTAGTATATATATATATATATATATAGTTTGCAGTGTGTGTATCATCCCATCAGTTTTAACAGGTGGCTTGTTTTTCACAGAAATTTTAGTAATAGCATGTCTCCTTACGTATCCAGGACTTTACTAAGTATTCAATCTAATCTTAAAAGTTCTCTCGTCTAGATTATTTCGATTCTTTCTCTTATCTTTCAGTTTCCCCATTACTCACAGTTCCATTCTGAGTCAACGAAACAATCCATTAGATGCCCATCTGTGGGTCAAATAAATTTATCTTAATATCAAGCCAATTCTATCTGATCATGAGCCAAAAAATATCCTTCCCAGAAATAAATGCATCAAACACTCAAAATGAACTTCCAATAAATACAATTCCCGACCCATGAGGCTAACATACCCCTAGACATGTTTACATACCGTTAAAATGAATCTGCTAGAATATCCTATGTATTATATTCGTTTTGATTACTGGACATTGGCATGAGGGTTCAATTCATTTCTTCCACAGTCAAAAAGTCATTCCGTTTACTACCCAAAAAGTCTTTTCACTAGAGGTCATGAAACGAGCAGCAGGAAAAGGCCTGCGACTTTCTATCACCAATGCGCCAGAATCTTAAGAAAAAACACAGTGCGGACTTAATGAAAGCAAAGACCCATACGTACGGTCCATCATTTTTATACACACACACACATACCCACATATGTAAGTAAAGACAATTATTTTTCTTCAACTTACTTCAGCCAACCATGAAACCATTTATTTGATAGACTTTATAAACATAAAACACACACACACGTGTGAACAACCTTATTTTCCTTTAACTGGCCATAACTGTATTTCTACAAAGGCCACGCGCACATTATGTTTCTCATTTATTTTCATTCCTGTTTTGTTATGAATATAAAATTGTTCGTTTCTTAATGTTCGTTGTTCTCATATTCCGTTTGTTTTACGTACTTGTAAAATTTGTGTTGTATTTTTGGTGGAACGAAAAGTGAATGTAATACCCGTAAAATACAGATGAGAACTCACTCTCACTCGCTACCGATGGGAGAGTAGCATATTTACTAAACAATAGCATGCACCCACTACAAATTCTAAAAAAAGGGTAATAACAGCCTGAAAAGTGGTTTTGGCCCAACTCGAAATGGCATTTAGTTGATTGATTAGATTTCACGGCATGACAAACGTTATTGGGTTATTTTAATCCGAATACGTTTTTGTTTTACCTGTTTTTTAAAGTGCGGTTGTTAATCGTTTTATTTGTATTCACGTAGAGGCCACCGCTTCTTGCTGCCTTTTCTTGGCTGTGTAGTAAGTTTTTTCCTGAGGATTGTGTATAATCTGAATAATTTATTGAATAATGTGTTTAATTTTATGACATTAGAATACACCAATGGTGAAGAATGAAATATGTATACTAAACAGGATAATGAAAATGCGTCATTCCAGAACTTCAACAAAGATTAAGTCAATAATCCGGAAATCAGGAACTAAAGACACATTTTATTTACGAAAATAAGAAAACATAAAATATCTAAATTAAAATTTAATAAAACTATCAACGACAGTTGTCTTAATATTGTGTTTAGAATCGTAATGCATTCTATTGGTAAATCATAAGCGTCTTTACGTGTGATTCTGGGAGAAGAGTTTAGTCCCGTTTTATCAAGTCGTTGATTGTAATGAAAGTCTCTTACAAGGTTTCCGGTAATGAAATTCAGACCCGGAGAGACGCCCTGAAAGTTTGAAACTGATCATTGTAATTAATTTTAGACCAAGATGATACCGGTAATTGGCCTATTCTATTAAATTAGAACACGTAGACCCAACGGGTTGAAAGTCATTGTGAGATTTATGGGGAGTGAAAAGAGTATTTAAATTTACAATACACACACGCGTGCGCGCAGACACACATACACACACACAATCCATATATATGTATATCTCAAACATTAATCTAAAAAAGGGTAATACCCGCCTGCAAAGTGTTTTTGGCCCATATCTAAATAGCATTCAGTTGGTTGATTAGATTTTACGGCATGACAAACCTTGTTAGGTTATTTTAATCCGAAGACGTTTTTGTTTTACCTTTTTTTTAAAGTGCGGTTGTTAATCGTGCAGATATTTAAAATAATATTTCTATTGGTAGTTGAATATTTGGTTTAGTTGTATCGGTTATGTTGTTGTTATATTGTGAAGTCAGCATTTCCCTTAAGGGTTTGTCAAACTAAGTGTTTCTACATCTATTTTTTGGTGATGTTTTGATCTACGGATATATTTTTGTTTGAAGGCAGTCATTTTTAGGAAGTTCATTTTTTTTATATTGATCTTTTGTTTCAAATACTTCTATTGTTCTGTTCTACAGTAAAATTTTCTTCGAGTATGAGCAAAATTTTGGCATAATGTGTTTCACTGTACATATTTGCCAACCCTACCACCGGTGCAGGACTTCATACAAGGTCAATCTTTTTAACCAGAGTTTATCAGTGTTGAATTCAGTTTCCTTTGACCTATATCAGTTGTCATATCAGGGCCAAAGAGCCCAGTCTGTCCCACAATTTACTCATAGCTGGGAGGTATTTGGATTCATACCTTTCCCAAAGGTATCAGTGCTATGTTAAACAGCCTTGTCCTTGATTTAAATTCGTGTTGCCGAGTCCGTTTCAGACGATGATTACCATTGTAACGCTGGCACCTCCTGTATAATGTGTATTCACTTTATATTGGGTGAAACATGAGGATTTTAGTGATTGTTCTTATCTAAAGATAAAATAGTCGTGATAAAATGTTACACGGCACAAATAGACGTTTGCAACGCTGCTGTGTTCAAATAAAAGTTTCTGTTGATACAGTCTCAATAGATGTTTGTGTTACTTCTATGCCTTGAGTGTCAGTCGGACCTCGTGATAAACTTGCCGATGGAAAAAGTGACGAACACAGAAATACCCTATCTTTGTTCGTTATTCGCTACTGCACTTTTTAAGTATTCGTCAGAAAGAGCTGAACAAAGTAGGAAAATTGAGTCTTCCCTGTAAGCTAGACAAAGAGGAATATGTTGTGAGAAGACGAAAGGTAGACAGAGACCAAAGAGGCCTTCAGATCACCCTCGGCTTTGACACAGACCATAAATTATCTTCCATGTTTTCTCTTGTATTTCTAACACGCGCGTGTTCACTGGTTTCGTATTCATAGCTTTGCGTCCGGTGGGTGATCTTTTTTTTTTAATCTCACCCCAAAATGTGCCGAAACACTGGATTTTATTAACATCCTCGTGGCAGGTCTTTGACTGTCTTTACATCGTCACGTTCTGCATCCAACTAACTCCTTTTTTCTATCCTGAGCCCAGTCTTTACGGCTTTCCTATTTGAGTCTTCTTCAACTAATCAGAACTCGTTGTCGATTCACGGTTGATAGGTTTCTGTTTTAACCTTAACTTCTCAAATAATTTTATTATGAGGTTCTAATTCTGAAACTCTTTGAAGTGAAGAACTCTTCTTCACAGACATTATTCCCAGGGCTACCCTAACTAAGAGCGGGGGTTACTTTTAACGTCTTATCTATAGCCAAATAGATCAGTTTGTGACCTATACCACCTAAAGGCAAGATAATGGAATCGTCCGTTTCCTATGAATAGTCAACTCTCTGACCTGACTGGGGAGCGAGACGTGTGAATCAAGTCACTTGCCGACCGGGTTTTTCTTTGCACCGATCGATTTGTATGGCTAGGTCACTTGGCTCGTTACGTTAGTCATGGCCACCAGACATAGTTAACATGAAGCCACTATCCATGTCATATGCTCTGAGAACAGCACTCCTCGAGCTTCTGGTGGCGTCCCCCAGAACCTCACCTTCTCTGCAGGAGCTTGGTTAATCACCTGGTGCCTGAGGCACCTTTTTTTAGGGAGCATGCTTACGGGTTCAAAGGTATTTTTGTGAATGCCAACCGTATCTGTCCTCCGGCTCAACGCCCGGATCCACCTTTAAAAAAAGGGCTGGTGTCGCATTAGTCAGGTTGGTGGTACGTACAAAAAATACTTGTAAGACTTTTGAATAACACCTGTCAAATACACATTGTATTTTGAGTAGTAAAACCTATTTCTTATGAAACTAGTTGATATGTTTGTTATTCTTTTATCTGTAAACTCTATTATACGTGTTACAACCGTTTGAAATTGTTTAGTATACAAGATGTATACATAGAAGCACCTAAAACTGTGTAAATAATTTGCTAACTTTAATAATTAATTGTAGGAATGATTCTTTACAAAATATTATTGTCATTGTTTACTTATCTCTATAAACTTTTTTGAAATACTAGGAATTACATAAGTAAGTAAAAAGTAAAGTTGGCGACCATAGTCAAGGGTTACCCGAAGGCTCCTTTTTCAATGACTACTACACCGAGGTGTAGGGACGGGTGCTTATTCATTCCCTGGATTGCTCCACTTGATCTTTACCTTATTATGCTAAGGCGGTGTTTTTTGAGTCTTTGGTATGACTTGACCCTATTATGCTGAGGCGGTGTTTTTTGAGTCTTTGGTATGACTTGACCTTATTATGCTAAGGCGGTGTTTTTTGAGTCTTTGGTATGACTTGACCTTATTATACTAAGGCGGTGTTTTTTGAGTCTTTGGTATGACTTGACCTTATTATGCTAAGGCGGTGTTTTTTGAGTCTTTGGTATGACTTGACCTTATTATGCTAAGGCGGTGTTTTTTGAGTCTTTGGTATGACTTGACCTTATTAGGCTAAGGCGGTGTTTTTTGAGTCTTTGGTATGACTTGACCTTATTAGGCTAAGGCGGTGTTTTTTGAGTCTTTGGTATGACTTGACCTTATTATGCTAAGGCGGTGTTTTTTGAGTCTTTGGTATGACTTGACCTCATTATGCTAAGGCGGTGTTTTTTGAGTCTTTCGTATGACTTGACCTTATTATGCTAAGGCGGTGTTTTTTGAGTCTTTGGTATGACTTGACCTTATTATGCTAAGGCGGTGTTTTTTGAGTCTTTGGTATGACTTGACCTCATTATGCTAAGGCGGTGTTTTTTGAGTCTTTCGTATGACTTGACCTTATTATGCTAAGGCGGTATTTTTGAGTCTTTGGTATGACTTGACCTTATTAGACTAAGGCGGTGTTTTTTGAGTCTTTGGTATGACTTGACCTTATTAGGCTAAGGCGGTGTTTTTTGGGTCTTTGGTATGACTTGACCTTATTATGCTAAGGCGGTGTTTTTTGAGTCTTTGGTATGACTTGACCTTATTATGCTAAGGCGGTGTTTTTTGAGTCTTTGGTATGACTTGACCTTATTATGCTAAGGCGGTGTTTTTTGAGTCTTTGGTATGACTTGACCTTATTATGCTAAGGCGGTGTTTTTTGAGTCTTTGGTATGACTTGACCTTATTAGGCTAAGGCGGTGTTTTTTGAGTCTTTGGTATGACTTGACTTTATTAGGCTAAGGCGGTGTTTTTTGAGTCTTTGGTATGACTTGACCTTATTAGGCTAAGGCGGTGTTTTTTGAGTCTTTGGTATGACTTGACCTTATTAGGCTAAGGCGGTGTTTTTTGAGTCTTTGGTATGACTTGACTTTATTATGCTAAGGCGGTGTTTTTTGAGTCTTTGGTATGACTTGACCTTATTAGGCTAAGGCGGTGTTTTTTGAGTCTTTGGTATGACTTGACCTTATTATGCCAAGGCGGTGTTTTTTGAGTCTTTGGTATGACTTGACCTTATTAGGCTAAGGCGGTGTTTTTTGAGTCTTTGGTATGACTTGACCTTATTAGACTAAGGCGGTGTTTTATGAGTCTTTGGTATGACTTGACCTTATTATGCTAAGGCGGTGTTTTTTGAGTCTTTGGTATGACTTGACCTTATTAGGCTAAGGCGGTGTTTTTTGAGTCTTTGGTATGACTTGACCTTATTATGCTAAGGCGGTGTTTTTTGAGTCTTTGGTATGACTTGACCTGGGATTGAACTTGGCGTGCTAGGAACAATCCGCAATAGACTGATTAATGGTTTAGAAGACTTAAAAAAAACTGAGGACAAGTAGAGACTATCCAGACTGCTGCATTATTAAGTTCGACCAGAATACTGAGAAGAGTCCTGGAGACTTAAGAAAACTAGGTGTCGCTAAAACCCCAGGGAAAAATCATCAGCCAACTCTGGTGTTAAAAACTCTCAAATGAGTTAAATAATAATTATAATCCTATAATTATAATTTGACACACAAAATTGTCCCTAATAGACACTATCACTCCAGAGGGGACTTAAAGAATAATGGTCATGAAAGCATAATCCACATTTTCAAATATCAGGATAGGAGCCTCACCATCAGAAGGATTAATTATTATTCCTATCTAACTATATACGTGATGCATCCAATACATTCCCTGACATTTTTGTACATGCATTTAAAATTGTCGTAGACTCTTGAAAATTCATTACGTTATTGCTATACATCTTATGAGATGACTAACCAGCTTTTATGATTTCAGGTTCAAATGAAAAGCTACAGCAGCAATTGGAATACACCCTACTAAAGCCCGATTGTCCCAGCTGGTGAATTTCAAAAATGCTATCTGGACGTGAGGACACATTAGAAGGACGATATGCAATAAAATTATGTTTTAAACTTGGAAAAAATGCCACAGAAACGTATGGAATGCTTTAGACTGCTTTTCGACCATGTTCCATGAATTGAGCATCAGTTTTTGAGTAGCATAAGATTTTCAAAGAAGGCAGGGAGTCTGTGAGGGATGATGAGAGGTGTGGGAAGAGCAAGGAGACAAACTCCAGAGTTGATTGGCCAAATGGTTAAGGTTGGGGTTACTATGTTGAGCTTTTAAGGGAGTTCAGGAAGAGATTCTGCCAGAAGAGGCCAGTACTCTTCAAATCGGGTCAGTGGCATTTCCACCAGGACAATGCACCAGTCCACAACTCGATCCTTGTCATAGACAGTTCCTCAACCTCCCTATAGTCCAGACCTTGCTCCTTGTGACTTTTGGTTATTCCCTAAGCTCAGAGATGAAAGAGGCTGTGACGAAGGTCATTGGCACGTTCACATTAAATGACTTCCATGGGGCCGTGCAGAAGTTGTTGGAACGGTACAACAAGTGCATTGCAGCTGGAGGAGATTACTTGGAAGGGGACTAGAGTTTGATGTGTGTACTATCAATGAAAGAGGCCATACCAAAAATGTCTGGAAACTTATTTAATGATCCTCGTAAGCGTGTGCGAATTATTAGTTATTAGATATGAAGTTGATTTGCCGTTAAAAATAACGCAGATCAAACCAAGTGCGTTTTTTGGTGTAAATACACACTGGTTTTGTTTGAATTTTAAACTTGGCTTAATGATTCCATAACCCCCGACAAAATTTATCATAAAAACGATATCAATCTTATACAATCTATTTTTCTACCTCATGGTATATTCATCTATCTATATAGCGTAGCATCTAACTTGGTAGTTGGTAAAATCGTTTTATGTGAGTTTAGACTCCATTCGGGTTAACATATTCTCTTTTCGGTTTTATACCTATAGGAAAGATATTATATCACACTTATCCTCTGAGCAGTGAGTCAAATAGTGTCAATAGATTTTTCTCTACAAGGATAGCTTGGGCCTTAAAAAATCTACGAAGTTTGATATGCAATTGGACTAAGCAATCGTAGCTATCTCAATCTGTTCCTTCTTTCCCATCACGCTCTTTCCCTCCATCTATCTATCTATCTATCTATCTATAAGATAGATATTTCCACTTAGTATCTCTGTGTTTGGTCACCTGCTTTTTAAAATAAAATTATTTCTAATAAAATTATTTAAAACAACAGTTCTGAACAGGTTCAAAGTAAATCTTTCTGCATGGAACATTTCAAACAAAATTTTTGCTAAATGTTTTTTCTACTGACTTTATTGATTAATCGTATAATATCAATCTATCTATCTATCTATCTATCTATATAAACCTGAACAGTTTTCGGGTGCGTGTTCCAACTTAAATATGTTAGCCAAGAAGATAAGCCCATGAATGCCAATCACACGCACACACATACACCCCCACAGAGGCATACACATGCACTTACGCACACACACACACAAACACACACACACACACACACACACACACACACTCACATATATATATATATATATATATATACACCAATACGTGCAGCAAAAACAACAAAAAACAAGTTTCAGGTTTATATATAAAATTAAGCAGATGAAGGGCTTCCTTTTCCACTCCTCCCCAACACACTCTTTCACTTCGTTTTCTATCAAAATATTTCAGTCGAGTCGTAGTCACTGACCGAGATCACCTGATGATAACTTTATATAGTCTGGAGTTTGGACATGAATCAACAAAACATCCCGCCCATTGTTATGAGATATAAACCCTGAAAAAGAAGGCGTGTGTAAGTCTCGCGAGACTGCGACCTCGAGGCCTTACTGGGTTGTGGCCAAAGATTAAAAAACGAAACCAAAAAAAAAAAAGACTACGAATAACCCCCCGACCAAAAAAAAACAAACAAACAACCCGAAAGAGTTGGATCGATGGCAACGTAACAAGAGAAATGAAACTGTGTTGGATAGTCTTTCTGTATTTATTTGGGCACATCGGTATTAGCTGCCAGAGAGTTACGGCGGGCATGTCAAGAACAGTCTGACTTATATTCTTAGAGAAAGGATATATATATATATATATATATAATTGGAACGAAACAAGGAAAAGATAAAAATCATGTTTTCTTTTATTCTAGTTTATACGAGGATCATTAAATAAGTTTCCAGACTTTTTTTTGTATGAGCATTTTTATTGATAGCATACTCATGAAACTCTAGTCCCTTTGAAGTAATCTCCTCCGGCTGCAATGCACTGGTTGTACCAGTTCAACAACTTCTGGAAGGCCCCATCAAAGTCCTCTTGTGTAACTTTATCAATCACCTTCGTTACAGCATCTTTCATCTCCTCAATTGTCTCATAACGACAGCCTCTGAGCGTTAGGAATAACCCAAAGTCACAGGGAGCAAGGTCAGGACTATAGGGAGGGTGAGAAACTGTCTTGATGCCCATCTTGGTCAAATAGTCTGTGACAACAATGGAGATGAGGACTGGTGCATTGTCCTCGTGGAAATGCCACTGACCCGATTTGAACAGTGCTGGCCTCTTCCGACCGAATCTCTTCCTGAACTCCCTTAAAACCTAAACATAGTAACCCTAACCCTAAGCCTTTGGCCAATCAACTCTGGTGTACTGAATTCCTTACTCCTCCCACATCTCTCACTATCCCTCACAGAATCCCTGGCTTCCTTGAATCTCTTATGCCACTCAAAAACTGATGCTCGATTCTTACAAGATCGTCGAAAAGCAGTCTGAAGCATTCCATACCTTTATGTGGCATTTTTTCTCAAGTTTAAAACAGAGTTTTATTGCATATCGTTCCTCTAAATTGTCAGATTGCATTTCTGAAATTCACCAGCTGTGACAATCAAGCTTTAGTAGGGCATATTCCAATTGCTGCTGTAGCTGTTCATTTCAACCTGAAATCATAAAAATTGGTCAGTCATCTCATAAGATGAATAGCAATAACATAAGAGATTCAAGAAAGGCAGGGAGTCTGTGAGGGATGATGAGAGTTGTGGGAGGAAGAAGGAAGTCAATACACCCGAGTTGATTGGCCAAAAGTTTATGGTTAGGGTTAGGGTTAGCAGCAATTGGAATACACCCTACTAAAGCCTGATTGTCACAGCTGCTGAATTTAAAAAATGCAATCTGGAAGTCAGGACATTTTAGAAGAACGATATGCAATAAAACTCTGTTTTAAACTTGGAAAAAAATGCCACGGAAATGTATGGAATGCTTCAGACTACTTTTGGAGTATCTTGCATGAATCGAGCATCAGTTTTTGAGTGGCATAAGAGATTCAAGGAAGGCAAGGAGTCTGTGAGGGATGATTAGAGGTGTGGGAGGAGTAAGGAAGTCAATACAATAGAGTTGATTGGCCAAATGATTAGGGTTACTATGTTGAGGTTTTGAGGGAGTTCAGGAAGAGATTCTGTGGGAAGAGGCCAGCAATCTTCAAATCGGGTCAGTGGCATTTCCACTATGACAATGCACTAGTCCACAACTACATCCTTGTCACTGACTTTTTGACCAAGATGGGCATCAAGACAGTTCCTAAGCCTCCCTCTTGTCCAGACCTTGCTCCGTGTGACTTTTGGTTATTTCCTATCTCAGAGGCTGTTGTTATGAGACAATTGAGGAGGTGAAAGAGGCTGTGACGAAGATCATTGACACGCTCACACAAGTGGACTTCCATGGGGCCTTCCAGAGGTTGTTGGAACCGTACAAGTGCATTGCAGCCGGGGGAGATTACTTCGAAGTGGACGAGAGTTTCATGTGTGCACTATTAATAAAAATGCCCAAAACAAAAACAGTATGGAAACTTATTTAATGATCCTCCTATGCTCTACTTGAGATTGACCTTGTGTAGCATCTTGTCTGTGTTGGAGTTTTTCAATGAACGCTCCATCCCCCCACCCACCGGCTATTTGTCCTAGTTGTTAGAGTGTTCGCTAATGGCGCGGGAGTCCGGGGTTTAATCCCAGGTCGACTCATACAAAAAACTCCAAAAAATGTACTTGATATCTCGTTGTTGAACACTCAAACTGATAAGATTGACGGAATCTCTTCCTGAACTTCCTTAAAACCTCAACATAGTAACCCTAACCCTAAGCCTTTGGCCAATCAATTCTGGTGTATTGACTTCCTTCCTCCTCCCACACCTCCCAAGGGTAAAGCTGAGCATTCAAAGAAAAAGAGTAGCGCCCCCCTACACATCGGTGTAATTTTCTATTGAAAAGGAAGTCTTTGGGACACCCTCGACTACGGTTGCAAACTTTACTTATATATATATAAGGTGACCTAAAAAAACAGAATTAGAATTATTTTACTTTATTTTTGTAGAAGTAATAAAAAAGTTTATGGATTCTGTTTTTTGGGGTCACCCTGTATATATATATATATATATGTGTGTGTGTGTGTGTGTGTGTGTGTGTGTGTGTTTATATTCATATATATATGTATATATATATATATATAGAGAGAGAGAGAGAGAGGTTTTTTTTTATTCTTGTAGACTCTTGGGGCATAGAATTCAAAAACAATTGTGGGGTTTTAGTAACAAATTATGTTGGATTTCCGAGCGTAGTCACTACTGTTGTGGACTTCAACCTGGTCGCAAAAGAATTCGAACTCATGCCACTCTTTTTAGGTTCATCTTATGACTAATACCCATGGGAAAGGTGTGAACTTTCTTATCCCTCAAGCATTGGGTTAAGCAGTACCCCTAATGTTCTTCTATAACGATTCAACTGGCTTTAAATACCCCGATTAGGTTGATATGCTATTCAAACCTAAAGTCTAAGTAATATCCTCATATGTTTCACGTCTTTATTGATTATCTATTGCAGAGAGTTTGTTGGCAAGTAGATTTACGCCTTTTTTTCCCCACCTTTGTGTTTAGGAATCACGGCAGACTGGTTGTCAGAAAACAATCTGAGGATACGAAAACATGAATAGTTTCTGTATATCAGGAACCGTCATTTAGTTATCTAATCCTTGTTTAAGACTCTGAGTATGGCACTGAAGAAGTAAAGGAATTATCCATTGTTTGCAAGACTAACGCACGAGACATTTCCCCTATATAGATGTCTCAAAGCTAAGGTTAGTTTATATTTTCGCTGCGTAAGTATGGTGTTGACAAAGAAAAGAAGCAGAAGGTACTCTGCAAAAACAATTACCGACGCCGACTACGCCGATGACATTTCGAAACTGGCAAACACGCCCAACCAAGCCAAAACACAACTGCATAGTTTGGAAAGAACCACCACAGGCATTGGCGTCCATGTTAATGCACACAAAACTGAATATATGTGCTTTAATCAAGCAGGCGACATTTCCACACTAAAGGGAAGCTCTCTGAAACTGGTAGACAAATTCACCTACCTAGGAAGCAGTGTCTCATCAACTGAAAAAGACATTGACACGCGGCTAACGAAGGCATAGACAGCTATCGATAAGCTATCGATCATATGGAAATCAAACCTGACCGATAAAATGAAACGCAGTTTCTTCCAGGCAGCGGTCGTATCGATATTGCTGTATGGATGCACCACTTGGACGCAACCAAAACGACTGGAGAAGAAGATAGACGGCAATTATACAAGAATGCTGCAAGCAATATTGAATAAGTTCTGGTGGCAACACCCCACAAGGCACCAACTATACGGCCACCTGCCTCCCATCACGAAAACTATCCAAGTTAGATGAACCAGACACGCATAACCCTGCTGGAGAAGCAGAGACGAGCTCATAAGTGATGTATTCCTATGGACCCCCATATATGGCCGAGCAAAAGCAGGACGACCAGCTAGAACATACATACAGCACCTATGTGAGGATACGGGATGTAGCCCTGAAGACTTGCCAGTGGCGATGAACGATAGGGAAAAGTGGCGAGAGAGGGTTAGGGATATCCGTCCTAGCGGCACGACATTATGTTGATGATGATGATGATGGTGATGTATGGTGTATCGAGATTGCTATTCATTTGCAAAGGACCAGCACAAATTGGTTTCTAATCAAAACTCACAGAAAGAACATTAGGAAACACTGTAAGAATTTAGTTTGGAGATTGACAAACTTTTACTCTCTTTATTTTATCTCTTGACTAATTGCATCTTTGTTTCTTTTTTAATTTTATAAAATCTTTAATTCATTCACTTCCAGGTATTTCATTGAGAAATTGAGCTAAACTGTTGAATTGCAACATGGTAGTATAGCGAACTGTTATTTTCTAAACTAGAATTACTTCTATAATAAACAGGGTTCGAGATGTAGTCGTCGCTAACAGTTGTCCTAATACAACAAAATAAATATTTACGAATGTAGAAAAGAACATAAAAATGATACAAATTATTAGGCTTTTGACAGACATGCCAAATAACAAATTAAAAACACCCAAAAAAAGGAACAAACAGGAATAAAAAAGAATTGGTAGGTCTATATCATCATCATCATATCGTGCTGGCAGCACGGATATCCCTGACCCTCTCTCGCCACTCCTCCCTATCGTTCATCGCCCTAGGCAGGTCTTCAGGACAACAACCTGTATCCTCACATAGCTGCTGAATGTACGTTCGTGCTGGTCGTCCTGCTTTTGCGCGGCCATGTGTGGGGATCCATAAGAGTACATCTCTTATGAGTTCATCTCTGCTTCTCCAGCAGTGTCCTGCATGTCTGGTTTGTCTAACTTGAATAGTTTTCGTGATAGGGGGCAGGTGGCCGTACAGTTGGTTTCTTGTGGGGTGTTGCTGCCAGGACTTGTTCAGGATTGCACGCAGCATTCTTGTGTAATTGCCATCTAGTTTCTTCTCCAGCCGTTTTGTTAGCGTCCATATAGTGCATCCATAGAGCAGTATCGATGTGACCGCTGCCTGGAAGAAACTGCGTTTCAATGAATTTATGTGAAGTAAGGGGTACGTGAATATTACGTTTACAATGGGGGTATTTTACGAACAGAAATATATGGTTTTTCTTTTGGATCTCTTCTTGTAAGAAATTTTATATCTAAAAGAATATTTTAAAGGCTTTGCATTTAATAAATATAGTTACTTACAAAGTTCTGTAATGAGTTTATAATCTTGTGGATATATATTTAATCGTCAAGGTTATTTTCATCAAAAAATCCTCCGTTCTTTGTTTTATAGTCCCTTCACCATATTACTTTTCTGGAGTCCTGAATTCAACTGAACTTTCTTTTAGGAAAGGGGTCATAAATCAAATCCTTCTTCAGACAACTGGTCTAGCACTAAGGGTGTTCTCTGAACTTAATGGTGCCAATTTTGTTACATTTACTATCATTCATTTCACGCTGTTAAAAAAAAAATATTGTCTTTCTTCTCTTGAGAACAAGTGACAGCAAGTCTCCTTGTTCAAACATTATTATTATTATTAATAATAATATTACTATTCAACAGATATCCATATCTATTTAAAAAGGTTTGGAATGTGGGGTCCCATAGTTGTATACGAGTTAGAAATCCAATTGTGCTGTTACCTTCAAATTCGGACTTATAATTTTCGGAAAGGTTTGAATCCCTTTACATTGTTGATTAAGTATTACCACTCTTGTTCTTTTATAACGATGACTTAGGCATCGAATAACCCACAAAGGTTGAGTAACTATTAATAAAAGTAATTAAAACAAAATAAACATTTCCTATTGTTACATAATTGCGGAAGGATTCTTTTATATCATCATTTTTCGTTTTGTATATCTTACCTTTCGGTTTAGTTAGGCTGAGAACATTTCGGCTTAGTGCATGGGTTAGTTACGTGCACACATTGAGTGCAGGTGTTCAAGCACGCGTGGGGCCGATTTGACAATCACAGATGTCACAATAAAAACCCCAGATAGGAAATGTGACTGGGGGTGTGAATGACGTCATGCCCGGAAGCGATGGGCTGGGGTTCTTAGTGATTTTGGATAAAAGTAGTGAGTTGAGATTTGGACTTAGACGAAGCGAGTTGATTTTTCGGACCTGGGCGAGGCCACTGCAGTTTTTGGACAGCGGGGTGTGCGTGCGCGTTGGTTGGGTCAGTGAATTGAGAGCTGACGATAGACGAACAGTCAGCATAGAAAAATTGTGTTTCTCTCTCCTCGTGTCGAAAAACCTGAACTTAAAGAAGGTAATAAAAGTTTCGTACCTGAACCAAGAAAGTCGTCAGTGTTTCGTGTTTTTCGGATTTCTATGCGTATGAATATTCTATGTTCATATATACATTTCACCTATCCGTATCATGGCTATGTTACGCTATTGGTTTTTCTTTCTTTTTTTCTTTCTTCTTTTATGCCTTGGGTTGTTTTCTTCAACATTTATTTTCCCCTTTCTTTTATTCTTTCTTTCTTTCTTTCTTTCTTTCTTTCTTTCTTTCTTTCTTACCCCTCTGCCTCTTTCTTTCTTTGTTTCCGTTTTACACACTTCACCCTAACTATCTGTGTCTTCAGCCCTGGACCTTTTTCCCAACTAACCCTCAGCATTTCCTTCCTATCCCTCTGTCTCTTTCTTTCTTTGTTTCCGTTTTACACACTTAACCATAACTATCTGTGTCTTCAGCCCTAGACCTTTTTCCCAACTAACCCTCAACATTTCCTTCTTATCCCTCTGTCTCTTTCTTTCTTTGTTTCTGTTTTACACACTTAACCATAACTATCCGTATCTTCAACCCCGGACCTTTTTCCCAACTAACCCTCAACATTTCCTTCTTATCCCTCTGTCTCTTTCTTTCTTTGTTTCTGTTTTACACACTTAACCATAACTATCCGTGTCTTCAGCCCTGGACCTTTTTCCCAACTAACCCTCAACATTTCCTTCTTATCCCTCTGTCTCTTTCTTTCTTTGTTTCCGTTTTACACACTTTAACCATAACTATCCGTATCTTCAACCCCGGACCTTTTTCCCAACTAACCCTCAACATTTCCTTCTTATCCCTCTGTCTCTTTCTTTCTTTGTTTCCGTTTTACACACTTTAACCATAACTATCCGTATCTTCAACCCCGGACCTTTTTCCCAACTAACCCTCAACATTTCGTTCTTATCCCTCTGTCTCTTTCTTTCTTTGTTTCCGTTTTACACACTTTAACCATAACTATCTGTGTCTTCAGCCCCTGACCTTTTTCCCAACTAACCCTCAACATTTCTCTGCAGTCATTATATAAAATCTATCAGTAAAGCAAACGTGAGATTTAATTAGAATTATTATTGCCATCGTTCTTCATTTGTTTGCATCACCCCCTCCTACTAACTCGTAACCCTGACTGCCACTACTTCCATCATAAACGTTTTCCAAAATTCAATTTTGTAACTTCAAGCCCCTAGTACTTATTCCAAGTATCACACCGAAGCCATTATCGACAAAACGTCTTGCCCCATTCGCCACATCACATAACAGCGTCATCACTGACTGACAACTTTCTTTGACTCTCTAATTTTTACAAACGCCTCAAGAAATCCAACGATATTTCTTTCTCTCCAGAATATATTTGATTTAACAATTTTCATTACACCACTTTATATCTTTATCTCCATCTTCCTTTCTTCTTACTGTATATTCTTTTTCGAATCTTTCTTTCTTTCTTTCTTTCTTTCTTTCTTTCTTTCTTTCTTTCTTTTAATCTATCTATCTATCTATCTATCTATCTATCTTTCTTTCTTTCTTTCTTTCTTTCTTTGATCTATCTATCTATCTATCTATCTATCTATCTATCTATCTTTTTTTTCTTTCTTTCTTTCTTTATTTAATCTATCTATCTATCTATCTATCTATCTATCTATCTATCTATCTATCTTTCTTTCTTTCTTTCTTTCTTTCTCAAATCTATCTATCTATCTATCTATCTATCTATCTATCTATCTATCTATCTATCTATCTTTCTTTCTTTCTTTCTTTCTTTCTTTCTTTTTTCTTTCTTTCTTTCTTTCTTTTAATCTATCTATCTATCTATCTTTATTTCTTTCTTTCTTTCTTTCTTTGATCTATCTATCTATCTATCTATCTATCTATCTATCTTTTTTCTTTCTTTCTTTCTTTCTTTCTTTCTTTCTTTATTTAATCTATCTATCTATCTATCTATCTATCTATCTATCTATCTATCTATCTTTCTTTCTTTCTTTCTTTCTTTCTTTCTCAAATCTATCTATCTATCTATCTATCTATCTATCTATCTATCTTTCTTTCTTTCTTTTTTCTTTCTTTCTTTCTTTCTTTCTTTCTTTCTTTCTCTGATCTATCTATCTATCTCATTGATTCTCTCTCTCTCTCTCTCTCTCTCTCTCTCTATCTCTCCGACACAATTATTCGAGTTAACTAACAATACTTGAAACCATAAAACTCTATGCAAACAAACGGTAATTTTAGATACAATTATTAGTGTTAAATAGGATATCATTTAACTGTGAGCAAATATAATTATTCTTGTTGAATAAAAATACTTGAATTCATTTAACGGTGCGAAAACAAATAACAAATATTAAATATTATTATTCGTGTTAAATAATAATTGAAACCATTTAACTGTGTAAAATAATTGTGGTCTAACAACTTCTTTAAAAATCAAGTTACATACAAACTGCTATTTACAAGTTATATATATATATATAATAATGACACACACACACAAATATATATATATATGTGTGTGTGTGTGTGTGTGTGTGATTATGTGTGTGTGTCATTATGTCTGCATATATGCATATATCTAAATATGTGTGTGTAGATACGTGTGTGTAAACAGGGTATGGAATTAAACCACCCACTAGGATTTATATGCCATACAACTTAGTAAAACACCCAAAAATACCGTCTGTTAATTTCAATATTGTATAACTACCAAAGAAGCTGACTATTTAATATATTTTTCAATTGCACACATAATCACAACTACGAAAAGATTCTTTTTTTGTCCTGGAAAATTTTATCCCAAAACGAAAAAAAAAATCCACAAACTCATTACGGCATCTCAACCCTTGCGTTGTTTTAAGCTGAATGTACACATAGCGTAATTTTTAAGGTTTCAGTGCTAAGATTTTAAGGCGTATGATTAGATTTTTGTTAAGTACAGAGCTAGGGAGAGTGTTAGTTTTAGAGTGAATTTTAATGTTGGAACTGATGATGATGATGATTAAGTCAAGGATTAGGACAAGAAAACTGAAAGAGTTAATTTAAGGGCTACGGTAGTCGTAAATTTGGGTTAGGGTTAATCTTATTCTTAGTATTAAGGTTTTCTTTTGTGCAACCCTTCTACGTAAACTTTGGTTTGCGTTTCGACTTTGAGTTGGGGACAGTCGTAGAAGTATTTTCGCTGACTGTTCAGCGGACTGTCTGTCATCCATGCCGAACGGTCAATGCTCCATGGCAGACTTGAACCTGAAAAGCCCCTAGCTTCAGCTGGGCCACCTTCGGATGGGCGAGCTGCATCATTGACACCTTTGTTACCCTTGCATAGCACTGGACCCCGTGGTCCAGTTTAAGCTATAATCAGGCGTACGTGACTGGACCCAGATTTGTGTCCATGTTCAGCGAGCCTCATCAGCCCCACATTGCACTGAGTGGGGCGATGACAAGCATAGTCAATCAGGGCTCGAGCCTCAGCATGTGCTCGACCTTCGCTCCCCTAATACCCGCTATAATCGACCTTCAGCCTTCAGACTATTTCGCGGTGGGGAATTTTCTTCCCGACCCATTAAAAGCTGTTTGTCAGGTAGGAAGGTGTAAAAAGAAAGGGCTTAGAGTTCGTTTATTTTTGGAACCATGAAGTCCGTTTTTTTTCAGGCATGCACGGATTGCTCTTCTTGTCACAGACCTTCTGGGAAATTATTCTTTTTTGTATTTGATCTTTTCATTTATTTATTCATCTATTTCATTTAATTCCACAGTTTGAGTATCAGTATGAGTGTTACGTTATGGGTTTGGACGATGAAGTGAGGTTTACAGTTATTACTTATGCTGGCATGAGGGATTAGGAATATGATCAAGATTTAGCTTAATGCTTAAGATTAAGGTTCAATTTAGGATTAGAAAGATGAGTTGATGCTTGTATTTCTCTTTTCTTTTTCATTCTTTCTATTTCTACATTTAATCTCCAGCATAAAACAGGCTTGTAAGAATATCAGCCTAAATATATACACTATGATGTCAGCCGCAAAACACTGAAACATCAGAGCAAAAATTATATACATATATATATATATATATATATATATATATAGTTTTCTATTGTCCTAAAGCACTTGCTTGATTATATATATACATATATATATATATATTCACACTGATGACTTCTGATAGAACGAAACAGATCTGTCTGTGGATGACTAAATACTTATATATATATACATAAATATATATACATATATATATATATATATATATATATATATATATATATATTAGATGTTCTAATATACCTAATATATATATATATTAGATGTTCTCGTAGTGTAATGGTTATCGTCGTTGGGAATGGACACCACGACACGAGTTCAGATCCTGGACGAGACTTATTGCATTTCACATAGCACTAATACCCTTGGGAAAGGTATGAATCCTATTATTCTCCCTCCAGTTATGAGTAAATAGCAGGGCGGACTGAGTTCTTCATCCTTGGTGAGGCAACTAGTCTAGGAGAATTCAATTTAGATGTTTTCGTCAGACAAGAGTGTCTTGACATACAGACATATAGACTGACAGCTAGCTAGCTAGATAGATAGATAGATAGATAGGTAGATATGATTAGGATGATATAGATGTGAACACAATGATATATTATAAGAATGAATAGTTTGGGATATATATATATATATATATATATATATATATATATATATATATGAACAGAAATTAAAGTTTGCTCAGTATACATTTATGATATTTACATATTTTAAAGGGAACACCCATTAGTAGTTAAGTTTTGTCTTTCTACAATTTATATCTTTTAAAGGTTTCAATATCGTTCCTTGTCTTTTCTTTTAAATTGATAAGTCGCCATATTTTTGCTCCAATTTCTTCTTCTTCTTCTTCTTCTTCTTCTTCTTCTTCTTCTTCTTCTTCTTCTTCTTCTTCTTCTTTGCCGGTACTGACCCCAAGGGAATTTCTTTCGTACTTTTCCTTCTCTTCTGCCACCTTCTTCTTCTTCTTCTTCTTCTTTGCCGGTACTGACCCCAAGGGAATTTCTTTCGTACTTTTCCTTCTCTTCCGCCACCTTCTTCTACTTCTTCTTCTTCTTCTTCTTCTTCTTCTTCTTCTTCTTCTTGTTCCATCTCTTTTCCTCAACCTTTTTAACCTCCTCCTCCACCGTTTTTTTCTTCATCGTCTGTCTTCGTCTTCGACACATCTTTTCCCTGATCCCTTTAGGCTTGTATATTTTTATTTCCTAGTTTCCAACATCCCTGAACATACAGCCCTTTCTAACATACTGCTTTCACCCCAACTCCCAACCCTAGCTCTCCAAAACACCCCATAATCATATTATTCCTTCCTATATCCACCCAATCTAACCCGCTAATATGCGCAAGAAACTTTAAGTTAGTCGCGGCATGCACTTTGAGGTATTTGCCTAATGTTTAAAATGTGTATAAAAGCGTGGATCTTCGCACTGTTGAAGTTCGTTTCCCGCACAAAACCAATCGACTCCTTCTTACCCACCATGGCCGCTCGCAGCCATATGACGTGTGTACGCATGCGTATCGATAGTGCCTAGTACGCTGGCCCAGCCAGCAATGTACATAATCATTGACGAGTGTAACTTAATTTCCTCGTTGCGACGCCAGCGAATAAACTTAAATAGTGCATGTGCCAATATGTGCACGACACTTCAGCTTTTCTCTCGGAGAAGAAACGTTATTGTTTGCGATCTTTTTCATGCTTTCGCCGCCATATTGAATTGTGGGTTGCTTATTCGATTTTTTCCCTTTCTTTCTTTGGGATTCGTTGCTCTTTTTGCTTGTTATTATTATTATTATTATTAGAGTTTTTCACATCAGTGTAAGCTGATGGTCTTTCACTGGAGATCGGTTGACAGCAAGTCTCTTCAAGTCTCCAGGACTTTTCTCAGTATTCTGGCCGTTTTCAATAATGCTGTTGTTTGGATGGTCTCCACTCGGTCGCCAACTTCCAAATCTTCATGGCCCTTTAATAACCTTTAGTTACCGTGCTAAAAGCACCAATCACAATTGGTATAATTGTCACCTTCATGTTCTATAGTTTTTTCAATTCTCTAGCAAGGTCGAGGTACTTATCTCTCTTTTCACATTCTTTCAGTTTTATTCTGTGGTCTTCCGGGACAGCAAAGTCAACGATTTTGCAAATTTTTTTTTTTTTTTTTTTTTTGCTGATTATCATAAGGTTTGGTCGTCTGGTCGAGATTAGGTGATCCGGTTGAATCTCAAAATCCATGAGGAGTCTGTGTGTCTCGTTCACCAGGACAAATGCTGGGTTGTGCATATACAATTTGTTCCTATGGTCAAATGTAAATTTCTCGCACAATTCCCAGTGCATCCCCTTTCCCCCATCCGGCCGTGTCAAGTCTTCTTCTTCTTCTTCTTCTTCTTCTTCTTCTTCTTCTTCTTCTTCTTCTTCTTCTTCTGTATTCTAGCCGTTATCAATAATGTTGTATTTTGGATAGTCTCCACTTGTCCGCCAACTTCTAAGTCCTCCAGGCCCTATAATAATTCTTTACTTACTGTACCAAAAGCACAAATCACAATTGCTATGATTGTCACCTTCAGGTTCCATAGTTTTTTTTTTCAGTTCCCTAGCAAGGTCCAGGTACTTATCGTTCTTTTCACATTCTTTCAGTTTTATTCTGTGATCAACCGGGACAAAAATGTCGACAATTTTAAAGATCTTTTTTTTATTGATCATTATTAGGTCTGGTCTTCTGGCCGAGATTAGGTGATCCCTCTATATGTCAAAGTCTCGTAATTGCATCTTTTTTAGAAGAAATTTAGTTTTCTTTCTTTCTTTCTTTCTTAGATTCCAAACGAAAACTATCTATACATATTTATATTCCTTTGGTCTTTCTTTTGATATTCTACTGTTGATGCTATCTGTGTTGCTGTCATCTTCCACTCAGTTGTTGTTGAGTACACGTTGGGTAGTGGCTAAGGTTCTTTGTTGCGACATCCTGGCAAGTGAGTTCAAACTCCAGTCACCCTGTTATTTTCACTTTGATACAAATATCCTTGGAAACGGTATGAACTTTCTCATTCTCCCGGCCATATTACCACTCCTTTTCTTCTACAAGGATGGCTATAGGATTTTGTAAAATCCTCAAAGGTTAATACAAATAAAGAAAATACGCCAAATGAAACAATCCGTTTTTTTTTCTAGAATGAATTTTTTAAAGGTTTTCTTTTAATTATTTTCTCTAATTTATTTTTTTCTCTAATCTATTGTTTTCTATAATTTATTGTTTTCTACAATTAATTGTTTTCTATAATTTATTCTTTTCTATAATTTATTTTCTTCTATGATTTATTCATTTCTATAATTTATTCTCTTCAATAATTTATCGTTCTCTATAATTTATTCTTTTCCATAATTTATTCTTTTCTTTAATTTATTGTTTTCTATAATTTATTGTTTTCTTGAATTATTCTTTTCTACAATTTATTCTTTTCTATAATATATTGTTTTCTATAATTTATTGTTATCTATAATTTATTCTTTTCTTTCTGTTCTTTATTTTGTTCTTCCTTTCCGTTGTGTCTTTTTCCTGATATTTTTTCTTCTTTTCTATCTTTCCATTTTCGAAAAACTTCTTTATTTCTTCCCCTTTTGGCAAAAGTGATTTTATTTTTCCTTCTGTCTTTCTTTTTTCATCTCTCACTGTCTATCTATCTCTTTCTATCTATTTACCTCTATCTCTCTCTCTCTCTCTCTGTTTTGTTTTTTCTTTCTTTTTTAATCTTTTTTTCTTTTTCCTTTTTTCGTTCCATTTTCAATTCATCATTTTTTTCTTTCTTAGAAATTTTTTTATCGATTTTCCTCTTTTTTCATATTCCCAAGAGTTTTTTTCTTCCTGTCATAATCTATTTATTTTCTTTCTTTCTTTCCTTCTTTCTTTCTTTCTTTCTTTCTTTCTACTCTTATTTTCCCTTTTACTCTTACTTTCTATTTCTTTTCTTTTTTCGTCGGTCTATTGTTTCTTTGTCCTTTCCCTCATTTTTTCATTCATATTTTTTTCACTTTCACCTCTCCATATATCTTTCTTTCTTTTTTTCTTTGTAACCTGTATGACTTGAAATCCTGCAGTAAATAGCGTAACATCAATAATGAGTAGAAGACGATACAATAAGATAATCAAGGAAGACAAGTTTTAAATATATATATATATATATATATATATATATATATATATATATATATATATCTTTTTTAAAAAATCTATTTTGTTCTTACATGCATGTTATATATATGTATATTTCCCGCTTGTTGCTTTCATCAGAGAACATATGTGGCACAAGGCCTTTTTAATGGGGTACTTAATGAGACTTGAACTCACTCTTGTTTCCAGTATAAACGATAACTGGTCGGTCAGACTGACCTTCCTTTTACAAAATATATCCTTATTCTTTCTTTGGAGCTACAACAACCATCTTTATATATATATATATATATATATATATATATATATTCATCATCATCATTATCATCATGTCGTGCCGCCAGCATGGATATCCATGACTCTGTCTCACAACTTCTCCCTATCGTTCATCGCCTCTGACAGGTCTTCAGGGCTACATTTCGTATCCTGACATACCTGCTGCATGTATAATCGAGCTGGTCGTCCTGCTTTTTTTTTTTGGCCGTATGTGGGGATTCATGGGAGTACATCACTTATGAGTTCGTCCCTGCTTCTCCAGCTGTGTCCTGCATGTCTGATTTGTCTAACTTGGAAAGTTTTCGTGATGCGAGGTAGGTGGCCGTATAGTTGGTGCTTTCTAGTTGTGTTGCCTCCAGGACTTATTCAATATTGCTTGCAGCGTTCTTGTGTAATTGCCGTAAAAAGCTATATATATATATATAGATAGATAGATTGGTGGTCGTAGTCGAGGGCCAACCAAAGTCTCCACCAAAATAGTTACAATACTAAAGTATTGGAGAGGACGCTATTCCTCATCTTGGATTACTCCAATTATATTTGAACCATAATTATAATGCTGAGTGTTATATAAGGAAGCAACAATTACCATGTTTTAAGACTTTGATATAATTCGATCTGGTATTGAACCCTAGTTTCTCTTGCTGAACAGTCTTAGATAGATAGATAGATAGATAGATAGAAAGGAAAATAAATAAATAAAGAAAATAGTATTAAACATAGATATAAATCAAATGGATACATACACTTGTTTCTTTATTTTAATGGCATATTAACATTCAAAGCTTATTTAATGCCAAAGTCTTCCTCGTAGAAGAACATCGGTAATACAACTTACCCAATACCCGGGGCGGTGGGGTAAGGGGATTAATACCTTTCGCAAATGTTAATACATTTGGGAAAGGTAAGAATCCTCTCATGCCTGAAAGTGAACTTAATGGCGCGATTTGAATTCGCCTTCTCTTCGAATGCACAACCAACAATTTTGGCTATTAAGCTAAAGTTCATTAATTTACCAACTGGAAAATAAATGGTTTTCAGGTATTGCTATATTAAATACTTATTGTTCTGTTTAGTATCAATCATTCGCTTGTATGCAATTAAATGCTTTTCAGGTATTGCAAAATTACACAATTCATTATTAGTCATTTAACTGGACACAGTTAAAGCGTTATATATATATATATATATATATATATATATAGTCAGCCACAGACAGATCTGTTTCGTTCTATGAGAACTCATCAGTGTGGCTACACATACTAGCTTCCTGTAGCTGGGATCGAAACCCGGTTGACTCAAACGCCAATCCAAGGCTCTACCCCTCAGCCACGAGGAAACCAGCAGCAGCGAAGTAAACTTTAAACGGTTATGAATCACAATTACTATTGTTTACATATATCCGCTTAACGGCTACCGAGACCTCAATTCATATATGAAGAGCCCTGCATGTAGCTAATGGCAACGCGATTACTTCATTCGCTAGAAAGCTCAACCCTACGGGTGTAGGGGAGCAAATATATATATATATATATATATATATATATATATATATATATATATATATTATCATCCATAGACAGACTGTTTCGTTGTATTACAGTGTGGCTAGAACCGTGTGACGCTTGAAGATAGATAGATAGATAAGGCTTGACAGAGATCATATAGAAATTGATAGATGTATAGATACATACACACATATATATATATATGTAGACAAGATCAGTTAGGATAGATAGATAGATATGATATAGATAGATAGATAGATGTGCACAGCAATAGATAGATAGATAGATGTGCACAGCAACAGATAGATAGATAGATAGATGTGCACAGCAACAGATAGATAGATAGATAGATAGATGTGAACAGCAACAGATAGATAGATAGATAGATAGATAGATGTGGACAGCAACAGATAGATAGATAGATAGATAGAGATGAAATGGATAGATAGATAGATGTGCACAGCAACAGATAGATAGATAGATAAGAAGCATTAAAAAGAATATGAGAAATATACAAACAAGAGAAAAGATGCAAAAGATGCGAGGTAACATCAGTCATCTTTGTTCTGTGCATGCAACTGTTAAGAGTAGACAGATGTTTTTAATGGATATTTGATGCGAGGTAGTTTTTAAGACACCATTTCCTTAAAAGTCGACAGGGGTCTCATTAATGGAATCTCATTTGTTACCACCACAAAGCGTTATATACATGAAAAGAAGCGGCAGACCTTCCTCGTACTAGTATTACAAGTAGAAATATATACTATACCTACTGCCACGGCAAATTCTAAGGATACTATTGCTAATAACGTATACAGAAGTACAAAATAACCTGTAAAATATCTTAGATTATATATATATGTATACAGAGAGAGAGAGAGAGAGAGAGAGAGAGAGAGAGAGAGACATAACAATAGATCGATAAAGAAAACTAGGCCCATAGATAGATAGATACATAGCTTGCTTGATAGATAGATAGATAGATAGATAGATAGATTATCATCATTATTAGTAACAAGTCGTGCTCGCAAAAAGGTGTTCTCTAACTCCTCGCCGTTCATACCGATAATTGATCACATCTGGTAGATATCCTAGACTATATCCAGTGTCCGCACCCTGCTTATATATATATATAATTCTTTGATATTCGTCTAGCATTTGCATATCTATATGAAGAGGTCCAGAAGAAAATGTCACTTACAAGGTCGTCCTTGTTTCCCCTGCAGTCCCCCACGTATCTTGTTTGTCTACGAACGTTTGTGTGATAGAAGGTTAGTTACCGTACAATTACAGTATATATATATATATATATATATATATATATAGGGAGAGAGATAGAGTGAGTGAGTGAGTGAGAGAGAGAGAGGGAGAGAGAGACATTGAGATAGAGCGATCAAGAAAACTAGGCCCATAGATACATAGAAAAATGTGATATGTATATATACAGACACACACATACAACTACACACATCAAGATAGATAGATAATCATGATTATCAGTAACAAGTCGTGCTCGCAGCAAGGCGTTCTCTGACTCCTTCTCGCTGTTCTCACCAATAATACATCACTTCTGGTAGATATCCTCGGCTGTATCCAGTGTCCGCACCCTGCTTATATATATATTATTCTTTGATATTCGGCTAGCACTTGCCTATCTATATGAAGAGGTCCAGAAGAAAACGTCACTTATAAGGTCGTCCTTGCTTCTCCTGCAGTCCCCCACGTATCTTGTTGATCTACGATTGTTTGTGTGATAGGAGGTTAGTGACCGTATAATTGCAGAATATATATATATATATATATATATGTATATATATATATATATATATATTGTTTATAAGGATTCTGAAAGTTTAAAGAATGAGTATTCAATGCACAGTTATTTATTAAAAAATGTATATGCAGGGCAAATATATATATATTTTGGTTTGGAGGTTCCCATGGTGTAATGGTTATCGTTGTAGGAAATGGACACGGTGACACGAGTTCCATTCCTGGACGAGACAGCGTTACACATAGCACTAATACCCTTGGGAAAGGTATGAATCCAATTATTCTCCCTCGAGCTATGGGTAAATAGTAGGGCAGGCTAGGTTCTGGAGCCTTGGTGAGGCAATTAGTCTAGAAGGAAAACTGAATTAAAACTTGTTAAACTCCGCTAGAAAATTGACCATCTGACTTATCCTGCCCGAGTGGAGGGGTTGGTAAATAGGTATATTTGGGTTGGTTTGTTTAATGGCATATCAACCTTTGTAGGTTATTTGATGCCAAACCAATAACACAAGAATAGTGGTGGTACTATTTAAGCCATAGCTAGAAGGATAAGGGGGTTCATACCTTTCCCAGGGGTATTTGTCCGAAAGTGAACGTAATAGTGCGACTGGAGTTCTAACTCGCTTACTACCATTCTGCAGTCCAGCTCGTTAACCATTACACCCCGGTGACACCCATATATATTTTGGTGAAAATACAAGAAAATTGCATTCCAGAAACATTTTTTCGCTTCACAAGCTCCTCAGATTTAAAAACGAAAATATTTTTTTATCAAATACAATCTGTCATTTTCTTGTATTTTAACCAATATATATATATATATATATAGATAGATTGATTGATAGACAGACAGACAGAGACAGAAACAGAGACAGAGAGACGGAGTGAGAGACAGAGTGAAGTAGACTGAGATAGGCAGGAAAAAATCTAATAGATAGATTGATAGATATATAGATAGACAAAAAGGAAAATATTGCAAGAAAATAATTGATTGAAACTTTTTGAGGAGACACTCGTTAACGTTGTAGGAAATTGTTACAGTTACCTGAGTACAAATACTGAACGATTTTTTTTTTGTTTTTCTTAATTAATGTGTTATTGCCCTTAGGAAAAGCAAGAAACATCTTTTCTTCCAAAGCTAGGGGTACATAGCAGGATATGGTTGTTTCCTTACTTTTGGTTAGCAACCACTCGAGGTGAAGAAAATCTCCTAATTAAAACCAACTGTACATGTGGACACTGTCATGTAAACTTATTCAAATCAACTTTATAATGTATGAAAATAAAACAAACCATATAAAAGTTTGGGAGTTGAAATTATTATCCCTGTTCGTTCATGTAATAACGTTGAGCCTAACCAACGCCAACGATAAAAAAATAACTTGTTTTAATATATAATTGTATTTCTTCGAATAGACAGAAGTGAGAGATAAGCCGGAAAAGCCTAATTCTTGATGTCGTTGGGAAGTTTTTAATCCATTAGAATATTTTATTATGTTTTTCAAGTGATGCAAAAAACTAGCCATCTATCTGTGAGTCGAAGAATATAGAGGGTATATCAAGCAGCCTACGGAATTCATCACGGTGAAGAACTGTTTACTCCATCCCTTCGAGGTGAGGTAAAATATAAAAATGGCGAGACAGGTAACCCATTAAAAGTAAGGCTAGAAGAACATCGGAAGAGGTAAGATTGAAATATCGGGTATGGCGGATCATATATAGAAGGAAAAGGGAAACCATCTGCCCTTATGGGATGAAGTAGAAATAATTGATAGGGTCGAACATTGGAGGATTAGATGCCTTAAAGATCTGCACATATGTTGGGCTAGAATGACCCGCTGAGTAGACCAAGTATAGTGATGAATACAATATGGGAACCGATAATTAAAAAGGTTAGATGAAAAAAAAAATCTGAATATGAGCACTGGTAAAAAAACATATATTATAGTAGTAATCCTAGTCAAGTAAGAACATTAAGTTTATAAGTTCCCAAAAATTCACTCTAAACTGTTCAGCCGGTCTTATAGCGTAAAGGTTATAGGCGTTGGTTCCCTAAGCTTCTAAGGATACAATCATCTGGGGGTTGTAGGTTCAATCCAAACTACAGGAAAGTAGCAATACAGGAATACTTAACACTTGTACCCGGTTATGGCTGACGGAATCAGGATAGGTGACCCTCATAAGGACATTGTTCGAAGTGTAGGATTCCGAGTTTGAGAAACACCTGAAGAAGTCCGGGGGTCATATCGACCGAAACATAGTGTAAAAAACAGTGAAGATGAAGACAATAGTCCGAAAACCCTTAATGATAAAAATCATCAAGTTTCGTCTCAGAAATTTTGACATCTCATTCAAAACTGTCTCAAAATAGATGTAACCAGTCAATATGACAATGAATAATTACTTATGTAATATAATGGCCGAGAGATTTTGTTTTATATATCTTGCCTTTAAGTTGAGATCGGCTGAGAACCTTTCGCTTAGAACATGGGTTTGTTAGGTGCAACATGAGCGCAGGTGTTCACGCGCACGCAAGGAGGATGTGTCATTCAGAGATGTCAAAATAAAAATCCCAGATAGAAAATCTGACCACAGGATGTGAATGACGTCATGCGCCTGAACCGTGCGCAGATGATTTGGAGGATTTGAGAAAAGTCAGTTGAGTTTTTGCCTCCGAAGAAGAAGGTTGACTTTCGGAGCTCGCCGAGGTCTTGCAGCGGGTGCCGTGCGTGGTTGGGGGCAGATGGAAAAGTCAGCATAGAAAGATTGTGTATCTCTCTCCTCATGTCGAAAAACCTTTAAACTCAAAGGTAATAAATAGTTTCGTACCTGAACTAAGAAGTCGTAAGTGTTTTTCGTGTTTCGGGATTCCTATGTTATCTATATATGAGTTATGAACATTCTATGTACATTTCACATATTCATGTATGGCTATGTTACACTTGGACTAAAAACTCAAAATACGTTGCTATGACCTGGAAGCTGATATATAAACAGTTAAAAAAACATTGATTTGATGTCTCCTGCTCAAATTTTGCATTTTTTACACTATGTGTTCCAAGTGACCGCTATTTAGCTCGTTTCAGTTATAAATCATTATCATATTAATGGGTTGTATCTATTTTGAGACATGAACACATATATTTATTCATATAATCATATCTACTTGGATTACCACTCTGTTGATTTTGGGGTAATCCCTCTTCTTCATAAGGGATTCCTGGTTATGACATTACACGACGTTTGGTGGTAGGACACCATTACAAGAGATTAAGAGACGGTAGCGTCCAACTAAATTGTGATTACTCTAATATCCACTCAGTCACCTAGTGGTAGTACCTGTTCACGTTCCATTAATGGTGAAATAAATCTGTTTAAAAGATTCTAATTCGATGATACCGTTTGCAAAAAAATCTTATGAAAAAATTACACTAAAAATACTTCAAACCGCAAATCATTTTTATCATCATATTTACCAACCCCTCCGCTCGGACTGGATATGAGACAAGGTCAATTTTTAAGCGGAGTTTAACAGGTTTGAATTCAGAGTTTTCCTTCTCCTAGACTAGTTGCCTCACCAATGCTAAAGAACCTAGTCTAGCTAAAGAACCTAGTCTAGTATTTATCCATAGCTGGAGGGAGAATAATTGGATTCGTACCTTTCCCAAGGTGAAATGCAGTCAGTCTCGTTCATGATTTGAACTCGTGTCGCCGTGTCCATTTCCTACGACGATAACCATTACACCACGGTCACCTAAAAATAAATCATTTTTATTATAAAAACTTATTATAATATGATTAAATTATTCTTACCTCCACACTATATATTGGCTCTCTGAAACTAGTGGACATATTCACCTACTTCGGAAGCGGCGTGCCAACTGCCGAAAATGACATCAATTCGCCACAAGCGAAATCATAGACAGCTATGGATCGGCTATCGGTTATACAGAAGTCACACCAATCTAAAGACATTATACGCTATTTTTCCCCAGCAGCGGTCGTGTCCATACGACTGTATGGATTCAGCACCCGAACGCTGACTAAGCATATAGAGAAAAAGCTCGACGGCAATTGCACAAGGATGCGACGAGC
The DNA here is from genome assembly GCA_963585895.1 of Sepioteuthis lessoniana. Taxonomy (NCBI): domain Eukaryota; kingdom Metazoa; phylum Mollusca; class Cephalopoda; order Myopsida; family Loliginidae; genus Sepioteuthis; species Sepioteuthis lessoniana. The sequence goes on from CAUZXS010003686.1 coordinate 50,686, forward strand.
TATATTAAACAAATCCTCGAAGCAACATCCCAGATGTACGGCCACTAACCACCCATCTAAATTAGATGAACAAGACACACTGGACACTGCTGGAGGATCAAGGACAAACTCCTAAGCTCCGTTCTCCTACGTACCCTTTCGTACGGACGAGCAGGTGTGGGACAACCAGCTAGAATTTATCTACAACAGCTCCGTAGGGACAGAGGATGAAGCTAGAAGACCTGCTCGATAGATAGATGATGGTGAGAGAGAGTTCAGGCAATCTGTGTGAGCAGCACGGCAGGATAATGATGACTTGAATCTATAATTGTTTTAAGAATTCCCGTATTGTTATTTAACACTAAGAATTCAATTCAACTTTTTTTCCGCATATTTTAATGATCAAACAGTGCTAATTGACTCCATAGTTTGGTCCTTGACTGTTGCTGCTACTCTGGGTCAGGGTTATCCTGGGAGTAATAGCAGTAGCTGGTAATGTACCTTCTCCAAGGATCCAAAATTGGAACCTCACCATCAGAGGGTTTACAGTTATATCCAGGTCGCTCGTTGTAGGCCGGGGGTTAACAATAGGCAGAGATGCATTCGGCGTATTCTACAGCACCGGCTAACTTGGTTTTGTTATTCTACAATGATGTTTATAGAATTAGATATACCGTGAATATCGATGTGCCATTAATAACAACGAAGAAACAAAGAAACAAAGACATCAGCAATATTAATGTTTTGGAAGTCAAAAAAAAAAGACGAAGAGAAAAAAGAAAGAAATATTTACAAAGAGAGAAAGAAAAACAAAAAATTAAATTGAAATAAAGACAGAAAGAAAGAAAAAAAAGAAAGAAAGAAGCAGTTTTAATGCGCTAGACGAGAGAAAGCGAAGTGTAAAAAAATTGTGCAGAAAGAAAAAAAAAGAAAGTGAAGTGAAAGAAAGAAAGAAAGAAAGAAAGAAAGAAAGAAAGAAAGAAAGAAATCGAAGTGAAGAAAGAAAGAAACAAAGAAACAAAGAAAGAAAAAAAAAAGGAGGAAAATATCATTGGAAATAGAAAAATGGAAAAGAGAGACAAGAAGAAAGAAATTGAAGTGAAAAAGAAAGGAAGAAAAAGAAAGGAAGAAAAAGGAAATAGCGTTGGAAAGAAATAAATAATAAAAGAAAGAAAGAAAGAAAGAAAGAAAGAAAGAAAGAAAGAAAGAAAGAAAATATCATTGGAAATAAATAAATAAATCGAAAAGAGAGACAAGAAGAAAGAAACTGAACTGAAAAAATAAATAAAGAAAAAAGAAATGAAGAAAAAGAAAATAGTATTAGAAAGAAAGGAAGAAAGAAAGAAAGACAATCAGTTTAAATACGTTTGAACATCAGTTACATATATATATTTAAATATGTAAAGATAACGTCCTTCTGTTAAAAAAAAACTTTTTCACTTCTAAAAAAACTCTTCTTTTTATATAGTTCTGATTTGGTTTAATCTTCTATTACCTTACGAAAAAAAATTTGGTTTCCCTTTCATAGTTAAAAAACAGAAAAAAAGCATACAAGTTGATATCAAGAAAAACTTTGACTCCACCATTTTATATCAAAGGGAGATAATTCTGTAACTTTTTCGGAAGCCCGGGGTAAACTATCAGAAATCTTATCAGAGGTCTCTGGACGTCAGTGCTTAAAACCAATATGTCGTATTGGTACGAACGATATCGGAAATATTTAGGCTTGATCGTAAACAGTCGATTTGCTCTTCTTTTTCCATATTCGATTTCGAAAAGTAAGGAAAAAATAGACGCGACATAAAGTAAAAAAATAATAAATAAATGAAGTTGGCAGAAGTTAGGTAAAAAGAATGTGTTAGAGAAGCCATTATATATATATATATATATATATATATATATATATATATATATATGATGAAACCGGATGTAGTTTTACATGCCATAATAATTTGATACTTATTGTTACTTGAAGGTTTAATCTTGCTTTAATACATAAGAGAAAAAAAGTTTTATTTCGTCTTAGACTGGTTGTAAATCTGAAAAAAATATTTTAAACAATTTCTTGTTTGATCTGAAGAAGTCCTGTTAATTTTTAGAACATTGATTTATATCTATGCTTTTAACAGGATGGAAATAAATTTATTATCATAATGCAACCGATTGTTAGTTCTTTTGAAGAGAAAATATTTCGCTCGCTGGATATTATTTACATTGACCTCTTTACCAGGGTTATTTAAATTTAATATTCTATTTATGAATATTTTATTGGTTCTGATTGGAATTATTCCCAACTCTGGATTTACAGGATTGAGTAATATATATATATATATATATATATATACGGGGATCATTAAATAAGTTTCCAGATTTTTTTCGTATGTGCACTATATTGATAGTACACACATGAAACTCTAGTCCCTTTCAAAGTAATCTCCTCCGGCTGCAATGCACTTGTATCGTTCCAACAACTTCTGGAAGACACCATGGAAGTCCTCTTGTGTGAGCGTGTCAATCACCTTCGTCACAGCCTCTTTCATCTCAATTGTCTCATAACGACAGCCTCTGAGCTTAGGGAATAAACAAAAGTCACAGGGAGCAAGTTCAATAGCTCAGCATTTAAAAAAACATTCATGCCCAACAACACAACTACGGAAAATTCTCACCGACAACACAACAATATTAGAACATCAAAATAATAAACAAAAACTTCAGATTCTCGAAGCATTACATATTAGAAACCTGCAGCCGACACTCAAAAGAATTAATTTTCGAACCAGTGCTAATGTACTTAAATATCTTTAGCTACTGGCACTAATTATAGAATTACATTTGAAAGCAAACACCAAAATCTTTAACGGCAAAGACGCCCTTACACAGTAGTAATTTGCTAAAACAAAAGTTACATCACTTTTGTAATAGATTCACCCCTGATGATGGCCCAAAGTCGGGCAGAAAGTACTAGGGATGCATACAATTATGGTCAATACATAAATCAATTCCCCCGAAGACGATAAAAGTAATACGGGAATTCGAACGGATCCAGAAGAAAATATGTAGACATAAAATGTCTATTATGTTTAATGAAACTTGCATTAACGACGAAATACTGCCTATATATATATATATATATATATATATATATATATATATATATATATATATTGTATACTTAGGCAGCAAATCATTATCTATACAGGTTTGATTGAATACCGGAGATTGTTTCTTTTCAAAATCTTTAAGTTAAGACGTTCAAGTGTTCATAGTCTTCTTCTGGGTAAAGTTTCTAAAGGAAGCTCTTTCGTCGCCTTACCTACCACCTTTCGGACATAAGTGCAATAAAACACTATCTAACAACAAAGTATTACAAAGACACTTACAAACTCAAATTCTCAGACATAAGAAATATACAAATTACCAATACAAAAACCATATATAAGAATAACAATAAAAACCATTTATAAATAAAGGAAGATGTTTACTACTCATTAACAAGCGACAGTTGGTTCCCTGAGGAACAGAAAAGAAGCCGCAAAGTATCCAGAGGAACAATAGAGTTACTTTACATAGATCAGTGCATCCTAAATGAGAGAAAAAGGAGACGGAAAAATCTAGCTATGACCTGGATTGACTACAAAAAAGGCCTATGATATGGTCCAGCCAAGCTGGATAATAAACTGCATCAAAATGTGCAAAATATCATATGAAGTTATAAACTTTATCGAGAAAGCCATGAAAACCTGGAGATTGGAATTGATAGCAGAAGGAAGAAGCTTAGCTTAAGAAAACATCCAAAGAGGTATTTTTCAAGGAGATACGCTATCACCGTTACAATTCATAATTGCCATGATGTCACTTAACCACACTCTTAGAAAATTCACAGCCGGATAAACACTAGATCGCAGGAAAAGATCAATAACCTAATGTACATGGATGGCATCAAATATATTTGAAATATATATATATATATATATATATATATATATATATATATATAGTGTAATTGAATGGAAACTCAAAACTGGTTAAGTTGTGATCATAAATTTATTTCGTTGGAGAATATTACTACACTCTTCGTCTTGTCAGGTGACTTGTTACATGGTTTACGCAGAACAGCAAATGTGGAGTTACAGTTCGTATTTGAAAAAAATTAATTGTCAAGAGCAGAGGGGTCAAACTATTAGGTGTTAGAAGCATTAAGAAACAGGAGTGAGGCTTCTCTGTAGGTCAAACCATCTTAATTTGCGCATCTGTCGGGGGTCTCGTAGCATGTGGGATTTTCTAAACAATCTACGATCGAAGAACAAATGACTTTCCCCATATATATATTACATTTACTCCTAATATATCTAATAATTATCTTAGCTGTTGTGATCTTAGAAATTCCTCTTAATTTAATTAGGAACAAGATAATTAAATATGATAAACGTATAGAACTATTTTATAGAATATATGGGAATATCATATAAATCTATGTGAGTGCTCCAAGGAATGAAGAATTAACAATAGCCATACATAGAGCACTCACAAAGATTTATATGATATTCTTCATATATTCGATAAAAAGAATTATCCACACCCACTGTCTTCGGACGCTGACTGGTTATTGTATATATATATATATATATATATATATATATATATATATATATATATATACGTATATACATATATATCTAAATACATACATGTATATATACGTTTATATACATATACTATAACATATACATATACAAATATATATGTATATAAGAATACATACATATAAAATATATATATATATATATATATATATATATGCAGATACGTATAAATATAAATACATATATATATACATATATATATATATACATATTAACATACCGGAAAGGACATCGAAACGAGGTTAACGAAGGCATGGACAGCTATCAATAGGCTATCGACTATATGGAAATGAGACCTAACCAATAAAATGAAACGCAGTTTCTTCCAGGCAGCGGTCACATCGATACTGCTATATGGATGCACTACATGGACGCTAACAAAACGGCTGGAGAAGAAACTAGATGGCAATTACACAAGAATGCTGCGTGCAATCCTGAACAAGTCCTGGCAGCAACACCCCACAAGACACCAACTGTACGGCCACCTGCCCCCTATCACGAAAACTATTCAAGTTAGGCGAACCAGACATGCAGGACATTGCTGGAGAAGCAGAGATGAACTCATAAGAGATGTACTCTTATGGATCCCCACACACGGCCGCGCAAAAGCAGGACGACCAGCACGAACGTACATTCAGCAGCTATGTGAGGATACAGGTTGTTGTCCTGAAGACCTACCTAGGGCGATGAACGATAGGGAGGAGTGGCGAGAGAGGGTCAGGAATATCCGTGCTGCCAGCACGATATGATGATGATGATATACGAATATATATATATACATATATATATATATATATATATGGTGTCCCCTTGCTGCAATGGTTAAATCGATTGACTGCGAAATCTTAGTAAATGAGTCCGAACCTAACCATATATATATATATATATATATATATATATAATGTTCAGGAGGTTCCCGTGTTGTAATGGTTATTGTCTAAAGAATTGTACACGGTGATACGAGTTTTAATCCTGGTTGAGGTTGATTGCATTTCACTTGCCACTAATAAACCATGGCATGAATAAATATTTGAATATTTCTATTTAACTCATTAGTTGTACCGTGACAGTTACAACAACTCAAGGTCAGTGGGTCCCAAAGAGTAATGTCAAGGAAGAGATATCATGCATTCCTCAAGTCTTTAGAACGGTAGCCTCACCATCAGATACTGTTTAGTATCAGAACCAAGACACACGAGTTAAAATAGATCCATAAATAGAAGCCTAACAAGTTCTACCATTCTAGTTCTGGGATGGAGCCTCTGCATCCGGGGTCTTACTGCTCACCTGCCGCAGCCTACTGGGCTGAATCATTTTATTTGGGATGGGTTTTGTTATTTTAGGTTATTTAATGCCAAATCCTGAGTATACATATATATGAAATATATTTGTTGTATAGTGGCTCGTACCACGTTACTTCCGGTCTCACAGGAGTATAAAAGACGCTGTGTCTCTTAAGTCTGGCACAGAAACGTGACAGAAGCAGAAGCAAAGACAGAAGAGCTTTGAAGGACGTCGGTCAGTAGAAGAGCAACTTCGGACGTAATATCTACAGTGAGAGACTTATAATAGAAGTCGAACTGTACCACGTGAGTCTATAAATAATTAAATCTGTTTCACTGTGTATTGATTCCTAACTACTATACAACAATATCATTTTTAAACACATTGGTTATAACTTTTAAATATGAGCATGGGCACATATAGTTTCATGTATTCGTATATACGTAAGTTGTCTCCCTTTGTCGAGGGCGACCAGAAGGCTCCCTTTTCAATAGCTACTACACCGAGGTGTAGGGGAGGGCGCTACTCCTTTCCCTTGATTGCTCCACTTTACACTCGATATGTACCTTATATTGCTGAGTGTTAAGCAAGGAGGTATCAAGTACCATTTTTTAAGTTTTTGGTATGACACGATGTGAGATTGAATCCAGGTCTCCAGGACCATTGACGAACACCCTACCCACAAGGCCAAAGATAGCATTTAAATGGATATACATGTATTTTATGGCATTGTATGTTATTTAATGCCACATCTTGTACATACATATATATTAAATATATGATTTATAAAAATATTTTAATAAAATTCTTAAATAAAAGTGAGCTTATATTTTAAGCTCAAAGACTGTCGTTATGAGACAATTGAGATGAAAGAGGTAGTGACGAAGTTCATTGACACGCTTACACAAGAGAATTTCCATGGGGCCTTCCAGAAGTTGTTAGAACGGTACAACAAGTTCATTGCAGCCGAGAGAGATTACTTCGGAAGGGACTAAAGTTTCATGTGTGTACTATCAATAAAAGTGCCAATACGAAAAAAGTCTGGAAACTTATTTAATGTATGTATAAAGAGTATTTGGCATTAAATGACCTACAATGGTTGATATGCCATAAAACCCAATCATACCAAATCATGTATATTTAATATATATGTATAAAGAGTATTTGGCATTAAATAACCTTCAATGGTTGATATGCCATAAAACCCCACCAAACTAAATCATATATATTAAATATATATATATTTATATATATAAAGAGGATTTGGCTTTCAATGACCTACAATGGTTTATATTCCATAAAAACCAACTAAACCAAATCTGATATATTTAATATATATGTATAAAGAGGATTTAGGATTACATACCCTAAAAGGGTTGTTATGCCATGAAACCCAACCAAACCGAATCATATATATTTTATATATATGTATAAAGAGGATTTGGGATTAAATAACCGACAATGGTTGATATGCTATAAAACCCAATCAAACCGAATCATATATATTTGATATATATGTATAAAGAGGATTTCGGATTAAATAAACTTGAATGGTTGATATGCCATAAAACCCAACCAAACCGAATCATATATATTGAATATATATGTATAAAGAGGATTTGGGATTAAATAACCTACAATGGTTGATATGCCATATCATATATTTTAAATATAAGTATGATTTAGTTTGGTTTGCTTTTGTTTCGTTTTGTCATATCAACTATTGTAAGTTATTGCCAATTCCTCTTTATACATGTATTAGATATAAATATATCAAGAGAATTTGGCAGTGATAACCTGTAATCGTTGATACGACATAAAAACAAAACAAACTAAATCAAACAGTACTTAAATAAGAGTAACCAATCAAAGAATAAACTCGTGAGGTGATAAGCATATAACATTCAAACGAAAAAAATAGAAAAAGAACTAAACTTTTTAAGGACAGATTATAGGATTAAATAAGGTTATGTATTACGTAAGAGAAATTTGTTGATATATCTGTACTTAGATATTAATTCGTTTCTTTTGTTTATCAAGTAGTTCTTATATACAATTGATACATTTGTGGAATCACAACCTTCCGTTATTGTCACCCACTTAATAAGCAGACGCTTTTTTTGGAGTTATAATTTTCAGTTATTTTACCTCCTTAATAAGCGGACTTTTTAAAAAGATTATATCCCATTTTTATTGGATGTTTGCCCGTTCCATCCTACGTGCTTAAAACTTCGATCGACAAAATCAGAGAAAATGGCTTCGAGCTGACTAAGAAAAGAAGCAAAAGGTACCCCGCAAAAACAATCACAGACGCCGACTACGCTGATGACTTGGCGTTACTGGCGAATACGCCTAATCAAGCAGAGACACTACTGCATAGTTTGGAACGAGCTGCAGTAGGCATTGGCCTCCATGTCAATGCACACAAAACTGAATATATGTGTTACAACCAAACGGGCAACATTACCACACTAGACGGAGCCTCTCTGAGGCTAGTGGACAAATTCACTTATCTAGGAAGTAGCGTCTCATCAACCGAAAGCGACACCGACACTCGACTGACGAAAGCATGGACGGCTATAGATAGGCTCTCGATCATATGGAAATCAGACTTGACCGATGAAATGAAGCGCAGTTTCTTCCAGGCAGCGGTTGTATCGATACTGCTATATGGATGCACTACATGGACGCTAACTAAACGGCTGGAGAAGAAACTTGACGGCAACTACACAAGAATGTTGAGTGCAATATTGAACAAGTCCTGGCGACAACACCCCACGAGACGCCAACTGTACGGCCACTTGCCTGCCATCACGAAAATTATACAGGTTAGACGAGCCAGACACGCCAGACACTGCTGGAGAAGCAGGGACGAGCTCGTAAGTGACGTACTCCTATGGACCCCCACATATGGCCAAGCAAAAGCAGGACGACCAGCCCGAACTTACATACAGCAGCTATGTGATAACACGGGATGTAACCCAGAAGACCTGCCGGAGGCGATAAATGATAGGGAGAAGTGGCGAGAGAGGGTCAGGGATATCCGTGCAGGCGGCACGACATGATGATGATGATGATGACATTTGTGGAACCACAATTTTCCGTTATTGTCACCCACTTAATAAGCAGACGCTTTTTTTTGAGTTACAATTATCAGTTTTTTTACCTTCTTAATAAGCGGACTTTTTAAAAAAGATTATATCCCATTTTTATTGGATGTTTGCCCGTTCCATCCTTTATTTGCTGAACATGTTTAGATAAAGTAGAACTGTTATTCATCGAAGGTCTCCATTACGGGTAGAAGGTTACGCAGTATCAATTTTAAGCAGTATAAGCTGGTTGTAATTCAGAGACGTTTTTTTTCTTGTAAATAAATAAATATATAGTAACAAACTGTGAAAAATATAATAAAACAAGAATAAAGAGATAAAACATTGAAGAAGAAGAAATTAGACATAAATAAAGAGGGAGAGGAGAGAGAGAGAGAGAGAGAGGGAGGAAAGTGATGTGAAAGAAATAAAGAAAGAAAGAAAAAAAGAAAGAAAGAAAGAGTTACAAGTGATAAAAAAGAAGGGAAGAGAGAAATGAAAAAAATAATGATACAGTATCAAAAGAAACAAAGAAAGAAAGAAAGAAAGAAAGAAAAAAAGAAAGAGCTAAACGTCATAAATAAAGAAGGAAAAAGAGAAATGAAAAAATAATGAGACAGTTTCAAAAGAAAGAAAGAAAGAAAGAAAGAAAGAAGGAAAGAATTACAAGTGATTAATAAAGAAAGGGGGGAGAGAAATTAAAAAAATAATGACACAGTATTAAAAGAAAGAAAGAAAGAAAGAAAGAAAGAAGGTGAAATACAAAGAAAGAAAGAAAGAAAGAGAGTTGGTGATATACTGAAAAAGAAAGAAAGAAAGAAAGAAAAAAAGAAAGAAAGAAAGAAAGAAAGAATGAATGAAAGAAAGTTGGTGAAATACTGAGAAAAATCGAAAGAAAGAAAGAAAGAAAGAAAGAAAGAGAGTTGATGAAATACTGAGAAAGAAAGAAAGAAAGTTGGTGAAATACTGAGAAAGAAAGAAAGAAAAAAGAAAGAAAGAAAGAAAGAAAGTTGGTGAAATACTGAGAAAGAAAGAAAGAAAGAAAGAAAGACTGGTGAAATACTGAGAAAGAAAGAAAGAAAGACGGTAGAAAGAAAAAAAGAAAGAAGGAAAGAAAGAAAGAAAGAGAGAGAGAAAGAAAGAGCGAATGAAAAAAGTCGGTGAAATACTGAAAAAGAAGGAAAGAAAGAAAGAAGTTGAAATACTGCGAAAGAATGAAAGAATGAAAGAAAGATGGTGAAATACTGAGAAAGAAAAAAAGAAAGAAAGAAAGAAAGATTGACTGGTGAAATAGTGAGAAAGAAAGAATGAAAGAATGAAAGAAAGTTGGTGAAATACTGAGAAAAAAAGAAAGAAAGAAGGTGAAATACTGAGAAAGAAAGAAATAAACAAACAAACAAACAAAAACTCATGAATATTAAAAGAAATGTAAAATGAATGTTTCTACTACCAGGCGTCCGAAATTCTTAAACAAATTTTTACGTCATCTTCTAACTCGATCACTAGGCTTTTTTACGGAACTAAGCCAAGTACAATTCTCCATTTACTGAATATCAATCACCTGTAATATAAGGGGCGTCAACTCATTAGTAATAGTGTAAATATTTTAGATTGACTTCCGTCTAGGTGACAATTTCTCCTGCCTTCCGTGGCCGTTCAGAGGCGAGTGATTTGCCAACCAATATGGCTTCGTCGCTTTCGAACCAATATGAATTTTGAACCTGCTTAAACTGTCTGTCTTTCGAAGCGCGAAATCCCCCGTTGAATTTTGGCTCCAAGGAGAAACGGTCGTTATATTTCAAGTGTTATGGAAACGTTCCCACTTTGAAGGGAACTTTTGTTCGTGTTTGGGAATTACCTGCGAGAGTGAGAGAGTCGAAGAGGTCGTTTAATTGGCTTCGAAACGAGTCTGAAGCCGATGGGTATTGGAATACACTGCGTGTATTTCCAACAGAAAAGTAAGACTACAACCAAAAAAAAAAGAAAAAAAAGAAAAAAAAAGTGGCCATGTTAACTGGGATTGCTGAATAGATTGACTGCATCTCTGCTGAGTGGTAAGACTTTCCCAGTAAGTGTCTTGATGTGACACTAAACAATCTGATTGTTAGGCTTCAGTAATACTGGAGCTTTGGGGGAATACGGAGTGCCACCTTCATGGTTATCACTCCCAAGTGCACTCTGTCCCGGAGAGGTAGCACCTGAAAGGGTCCTATCTCTGGGTCAAATAGAACTAAACTGTATAATTACTTTAAACTGAATTATTTGAAATTAACTCTTTTCCCTGGGAATGGAGTAGCTCCCTCCCCAACACATTGGTGTAGTAGCTATCGAAAATGGAGCCTTCGGGTCACCCTCGACGACGGTCGCAAACTTTACTTTACTATATATAAACAAAAATGTCTACTTATGCTAAACTGAATTGTTGGAAATAGAACAGTTTTATGTATGAAAATGGATCTTGAGTAAAATAACCTACAGTGGTTGATATGGCATAAAAACAGACTAAACCAAACCAAACAAAAAAGAGAGACATTATCATAAAACTAAATAGAATCTGATGGTGAGGATCTTTTTCTGGGTAACTGGGACGAGTGAAATACCACTTCATCAAAATTACTCCCAGTTCCACTCTGACTGGAGCGGTTGTACATTTTAATTGGTTGGTTTGGTTTGGTTTGGTTTTATGGCATATGATCCAGTGTATGTCGCTTTATACAAAATACATTTTATACATACGTGTATATATATATATATGTACATGCATATTAAATATATATACATACATGTATATATTAAATTAGAGATCATTTTTTTACACACAATTAAAGAGTTTCACTTTATTTCTATCTAAAACGAATAATTTCTATTTACTTCAAATACTCTATGTCAAGCAATTAATTTTAGCATGTCAACAAAGTTAAATCGTTCCAAGTATTGCTATATATCACTTTTTTCATACTGCGGACTATTTGCAAGTAATGGTATTTAAAATGAACAATTCAATTAAACGTCAATTATTTTATTGGACTTGGTTTACATGTCAAAGTACACAGTTTGAATTTTAAATTGTTCTATTTGACACAATGATAGAACGTTATCAGGTTCTACCACTCAAGGCAAGAGTAGAGTCTTGGAGTGATGGCAACAAAGGGGTACTCTGCTTTCTGCAAAGCTCGGTTATGACAAAAGTCTCACCATATTGTCATATCCAGGATATTTGTTGGGAAGTCTTACTGCCCTGCAGAGATGCAGTCGATCTAATATACATCCCCAGCGGACTGGACCACCGAATGCTTGTTGGGGGAGTCTTACCTCTCAGCAGAAATGCAATCGGTGTATTCTACAGCACCAGCCGACTGGGTCACAGGACACTCGTTGGGGGAGTCTTATCCCTCTGTAGAGATGCAGTCGGTGTATTCTACAACCCCAATTGACTGGGCCAGAGGACACCCATTGGCGAAGTCTTAGGCCTCTGCAGACATGCAGTCGGTGAATTCTACAGCACCAGCTGACTGGGCCACAGGACACTTGTTGTTGGGAGGAGTCTTACATCTCTGCAGAAATGCAGAGATGTAAGACTCTCCAAAAAAAAAAAATAAAGGTTTAGGAAAACAACACAAAAAAGCAAACATGAACGTTCGATAAAAGCGATTGCCTAACCTTTCAGCTGGCCCAGACAGATGTGACTGCAAAATAAACCGACTGCATCTCTGCAGAGGGGTAATACTCTCCAACGAGTGTCCTATTTATACTTTTGGGTAAAATAAAAGTTGATCAAGGTAAATTATTTAAATATTATTACAGGTGGAAAAAGGTTCAAATTAGCGGAAGTCGGTGAGAACGCAACCCGTGACGTGTCTTTTCTTAGCAGAATCACAAAAATAAGTTATTTATTTTGGAAGCTAGAAGTTAGTTTTTTGATCCGGTTTTTCCAGAATATTCTATTCTATGTGTCCTTCGCTGATTGGTTTTAAAATATAAAACTATAAATTCTCTGTAAGTGAGATTTTGATTCTTTTTTTCTTGTATATTCCTATCGATGTGTTCTAAATTGATTTATCTAAAACTAAAAAATAATGTGTATCCCATTAGTTCCAATCGGACATTTAATATTGATACCTTCTTCACCTCATGATCCACTACGTTTTTTGTTCTCTTTCAAAGTCTCAGTTCTAGTTTCTCTATTCACTTTCTTTTATTTTCCCACTGGGAAGATCCATCCTAAACAAGTCGATCTTAATTCGTGTCTTTTTTATATAATATATATTATAAGAAATTGAGGTCACGTGACATAAAAGAATATTCAATTCTAAATTCCTCCCTATCCTCTTTTTTTTCTTTTTCCCATCCTACCTATATTCTTTCCCCCCACCCAGACAGAAGTCACACGCAAACAATATAGAATTTTTCGCGGAAAATTTAAACAAATCTATTTCGTGATTTCGAAAGAGTTTAGCTGAAATTAATGCTCGAAAATAAAATGTATTTATTTAAATTAGTTTGTCACTAAGAGATTTCACGAGCACTAAAATCAATTTTTTTTTTTAAATAAAAAATTAAATACAAATTTTGTTATTATTATTTACTCCCTGAGAGTTTTTCACATCAGCATTAGCTGATGGTTTTTCACTTGAGTTTGTGTGATAACAAGTCACCTCAAATCTCGGACTCTTCTCAGTATTCTAGCCGTTCTTAATAATGGTCTACACTCGTCCGCCAACTTCCTACAAAAACTTTACTAATACTAAACTGAATTGTTCGAAATTCAATTCGGCGTTAGATAACTCGAATGGGTTAATACACCGTAAAACAAAATAACCAACCCACCCGTCTATGTAAGACATTTCCCGTTCCATTATTGTTTTGTTCAAATCAGCTAAACATCCATAGTATTCGATCTCCTTCTCTGTCGTCCTTTTCTTTTCATAGTTCTAAGCAGCTGATTTGATTCAGCTTCATCAGATTTTGAAAGAGGACATCACACTTATGAACTGCCTATACAGACGAGATAAGGGAATTGGTTATCTGCCAAAGAGGCAGACGGATAGACAAATACAGAAACAAAAAACAAAAAAAACACACTTGCAGACAGTGCAGGTGTGTGAAACTAAGCTGTGTCCAGACTATGAAACGTGTATTTTTTTTAGCGTTTTTTGAGGGAGAGCAGTAGGGTGTATCACAGTCTGACTGTCGGCCATTCAACTTGTGTGAATGTATAGACATTCTTCCGTTCTTTCTAAACGGACATGTTAGATGAAGCAAAAGCTTGTTTTTTTTTATCTTTCTTTTCAAGAGACAAATTAAAAATCTGAAAAAGTATTTACTTACAAGTCATCAACCGAAAGAAAAAAAATGAAAAAGAAATCGAAGATAATTCTTTTGACAAACACAGAGAAAAGAGTAAAATATAGACACAATACACAAGTGTCTTCAACTCCTTTTAAGAAAGTTTTATATATATATATATATATATATATAAGTAAAGTTGGCGACTGTTGTCGAGGACAATCAGAAGCTCCCTTTTCAATTGCTACTACAACAAAATGTTGGAGAAGGCACTACTCCTGTCACTGGATTGCTCCACTTTACCCTTGATATATATATATGTGTGTGTGTGTGTGTGTATGTGTGTGTAGGCAGTGTTTTCACTATTAAATATGTTTGATCAAATAGAACAGTCGTTTCGTGTCTGCCAATTCTCTCATAGGATCCATGGAAGTCTTCGAATTTGTAAATTTTTTGATGGCATAAATTCTGGAAGGCGGCGTATTTTTCCCAGGTATTTATACCAAGTAATAAAAAGTATCCTGATTCTAGAGTATCCCTATTAAAAGATTAAAAACAACCTTCAATGTGAAAGATCAACTTCAAATACATCCGCAACAGTTCAAAATGTCTGTAACACATTTTTTCACCAGTTCTTACTCTCACTTCTAGTGAGATTATTTTCTTCTGTAAATTCTCCAACTACTTGTTCTTCTACTCTTTATATAGATGTGTATGATACGTCATTTTCTTTATCATTTCATAATTAGTTCCTCTGAAGTTTGGTCTATTCCAGGTTGAAAGTATTTGGGAAAAATACGGTGCCTTCCAAAATTTGTTCCATAAAAAAGTCAAACGACTCATACGAAGTGTTGATAGAATCAAAGAGAGAATAGGCTATTTAATCACACACACACACACACACATATATGTATATATATATATATATATATATATATATATAAGGTGTAGAACCAAAATTAAGAATATCCTGGGATAATGATAAATGACTTTATTATAAGAACAGATTGATTTTTTTTAAAAAGAATAAACATAAACAAAAAAAAAATAATTACATAGAAAATTCTGACTATTACTTTAATTTTACAATCACATTTCGGCCAATATCTTATTCAGCCTTCTTCAGGAGCTTCATATAGAACTCGGTAGTCTACACGGAATCTCGAACTAAATCCTTTATTTGAACCAGCAGGCTAAACTGTTTTCCTTCTGTTAACCATGATCGGGTACAACTGTTAAGTTACGGTTTGTATTCCTTTTCGGTTTACCTGTTGCTGGAATTGAACCTGCAACCTCCTGGTGATTTCACTAAGAAGTACTTTCCAACCAAATGCCTTATTCACTGTGACTTGTGTCCTTGCCGGACGATTGAGAGAAACTTTTTATAAGTAATAAACTTAATGTCTTCATCAGGTTTTTCATCTCAGAAATTAAAGCAAAAAAAAAAAAAAAGAAAATAGATACAAAACAGTAAATTTATCCACTATCACCACTATTTTTTAAATTATTGTATCAACACGTCTTCGAAACGATTCGCATGCCATCAAACTGAATTTTTCAGACATTTTATCCTATAAAGAGCAGTGTTAAGCACACCAATATTTGGATTGGAAGTTGCATTTGTTTTCTTTTCAAAAACGTCTCATATAGGGTAATCAAGGAAGATAAAGTTTAGGCTTTATGAAGTTCATTAAAAAAGAACTAATAATTTCTTAATTTTTTCAATCCTGGTTTCGGCGTAAAGCAAATCATAGATTCTTTGTCGTTTCTTTTGTTACTCACTCACATTGGGCTGAATTTTAATGAAAACGTGCTTGAATAATCGAGCTATTTATGAAAATTTAGATTTATCGTGTTTTTTTTTTTTTTAAATTGGACTATTCAGACTAAGAAAAAATTAAATAATTCCATATTTTGATTCCCCACCCTATATATATATATATATATATATATATATATATATATATATATATATATATATATTAGACATTTCCGTTGAAAAGTTCATTCAAAGATCTGAACCATTGGTTTACCTATCTGGATATTTTTATAGTAGTGAGGGCGTGCATTGTGTGTTTTCTTTTCTGTGTCTGCTTACGCAGTGATAAAGACAGGCAAAAAATCTGATCTAGGTCAAAGTTACTGTTCTAGGGGTCGTAATAAACGTAATGATCTGTAACAAAATCGAGAAAGCTTCTAATATCTCCCTCCGCTGATTTTTCTTTTCTTTTTGTTTGTTTAATAGCATAAAAAAAAACGTTCGTAAGTACGGCTGAGTTTCAAATCAGAGGCTTCAAATGTTGAAGCAAGTTGTTGATCATGAATCACCGAACCCAATGATATATTTATGTGATAAAACATGAATCGAAGGTGGTGAGATTTCAGAGACACTTTAACGACTGCTACCCCTAAAAGTCGAAGAAATTACCCCGGATTATATGCCAGATTCATCGGATAATCATTAATGATGTCGTTTCTTCTCGCATCCATTTTGAACATCCTGACCGCGACGTTTGTCGAAAACACGAGTTTCTGTGTCGTACTAGTAAGATCACTGCTCAAAATCTATCTTACCCACCAAATTTCACATGTTCCTCCTTTTCCCTCTGATGAATTTGAAACTATTGATGATGTAATTAAAACGCCAAAAATAACTGATGGATTTTACAATAAAAAGGGAGCTATCTTAAAAATAGATAGGTGTATTTGATATGAAGAGCAAGTCAGTTTTAAAGGCTTTCGATTTGAAGGAATGCGTGTTACCCACACATCAAATGAAAGTTCGGATTCCACTTGATATAATATGGTCACATGATAATCAAAAGTTTCGTTGGTTGGCTAGTTGATTGGTGGGTTGGTTGGTTGGCTATTTATTATGTTACGTTTGTTGGTAGGGTTCTATGTTATAAGCTGATTGGTTGGCATATCAACCCTTGTAGGTTACTTAATGCCAAATCCTTATGGTAAATATATATTAAATATATATGATTTGGTTTGGTTTGGTTTTATGGCATATCAACCATTGTAGGTTATTTAATGCCACATCCTCTTTATACATACATTTTGAAAATATATGACTTAGTTCGGTTGGTTTCATGGCATATCAACTATTGTAGATTATTTAATGTCAACTCCTCTTTATACATATATATTAAATGTATATTATTTGGTTTGGTTGGGTTTTATGACTTATCAGTCATTGTACATTATTTAATGCCAAATCCACTTTATAAATATATATTAGATATATATGATTTGGCTTGGTTGGGTTTTATGGCATATCAATCAACGTTGGCTATTTAATGCCAAATCCGTTATATATATTTATATATATATATATATATATATATATATATATATATATATATATATATATATATTAGATATATCAGATTTGGTTTTGTTGGGTTTTATGGCATATTGATCATTGTAGGTTATTTAATGCCAAATCCTCTTTATACATATATATAAAATATATATGATTTGGCTTGGTTGAGTTTTATGGCATATCAATCAACGTTGGCTATTGAATGCCAAATCCTGTTTATATATATATATATATATATATATACATATATATATATATTTATCAGATTTGGTTTCGTTAGGTTTTATGGCATGTCAACAATTGTAGATTATTTAATGTGAAATCCTCTTTATAAATATATATGATATATATATGGTTTGGTTTGGTTTGGTTTATGGCATATCAACCATTGTAGGTTATTTAATGCCAAATCCTCTTTATACATATATACTAAATTTATATGGTTTGGTTTGGTTGGGTTTTATGGCATATCGATCATTGTAGGTTATTTAATGTCAAATCCTCTTCATATAAACAAATTGAATATGTTCGATTTGTAAACGATTAATTTCTTGGTGAGGTATCTTAAACTAGTCATGGCCCATTTTTTTCACAAATTTAAATGGCTTCAAGTATTCCTATTACCACTAACATTAAAAATTGTTAGCATACAGTTAAATTGTTTTAAGCATTGCTATGTCATAATAATTTAATCTATTATCTGTTATTTATTTTCACACACTTTAATGGTTTCAAGTTTAAAGAATACGTACTATATTTTTCCCATTGACGATACCCTAACAGGTCCTACCTTTCTGGGGCTGAGCGAGTAATAGCATTATTGTCAAATCTTGGATTCTGATTGGGTTGTAGGATCTTTCCCTTCTGCAGAAATGCAGCCTGCGTATTATTCAACCTCAGCCAACAGGGCTATTCAAAAGTTTAGAAATTAGAAAAAGAGCGGTTGTAGTAAGTTCCAACTCTACGCAGGAATAACCAGTAAGATCACGACTGGTAATAGAAAAGTTGTCAATAAAATAAAGGAAAATATAAACGTCCAAGTTGTTCTTCATTACAGTGTTCGCTAATGGTCCAGGAGACTGCGGTTTAATCCCAGATCGAGTCATACCAATGACTCAAAAAATGGTTCTTAATGCCGCCTTGCCTAGTACTCAGCATTATAAGGTGAGGGTTAAGAGTAAAGTGAAGCAATCCTGGGAATAGAGTAGAACCCTCCCGTACAACTGCGCGTAGTAGCTATTGAAAAGGGAGCCTTCGGGTCACTTTTGACTAAGGTCACCGACTTTATTTACATCAGTGAAGATCTTAAAGGACATGGGCTCAAACCGGAGTGGAAGAAGCAGTAAAAAAAAGTCGAGAAAATGACGTAGAGGTTTGGTTTTTCGTATAAGGGTAATTCAATCTTCGTAGGTTATTGAATGCCAAAGCCACCCTTCTCATCATCATCATCATGTCGTGCCTCTAGCACGGATATCCCAGACCCTCTCTCGCCACTTCTCCCTATCGTTCATCGCCTCTGGCAGGTCTTCAGGGCTACATCCCGTATCCTCACATAACTGCTGAATGTATGTTCGTGCTAGTCATCCTGCTTTTGCCCGTAGGGGTCCATAGAAGTACATCACTTATGAGCTCGTCCTTGCTTCTCCAGCAGTGTCCTGCATATCTGTTTCGTCTAGCTTGGATAGGTTTCGTGATGGGAGGCAGGTGGCCGTATAGTTGGTGTCTTGTGGGGTGTTGCCGCCAGGACTTGTTCAATATTGCTCGTTGCATTCTTGTATAATTGCCGTCTAGCTTCTTCGCCAGCCGTTTTGTTAGCGTCCATGTAGTGCATCCATATAGCAGTATCGACACGACCGCTGCCTGGAAGAAACTGCGTTTCATTTTATCGGTTAAGTCTGATTTCTATCTGATCGATAGTCTATTGATAGCTGTCCATGCCTTCGTTAGCCGCGTGTAGATGTCCTTTTGGGTTGATGAGACGCTGCTTCCTAGGTAAGTGAATTTGTCTACTAGTTGAAGATGGTTTGGTTTGGTTTAGTGGGTTTTATGGCATATCAACCTTTGTAGGTTTTTTAACGCCAAATCTATTTATATGTAAATAATCTTTTCTGTTTAAAACAATTCGGTTTAGCATAAATACACAGTTTAATTGTCAAAAACATTTCCATTCCAAACTATTCAAGCAGTTATATGTAACAATTCAGTTAAGTGTAAATACAGTTTTAATGTCGAAAAACAGTTCTATTTTAAATAATTCAGTTAAGCATTTGCACACAGTTTAAATGTAAGTACGGTTTAATTGTCAAAAGCATTTCTATTTCAAGCTATTCAGTTTAGTCAAACAATTCAGTTTAGCATAAGTATGCTGTTAGTTCTATTTAACCCATAGATAGGGCCCTATCAGGTGCTACCACTCCGGAACAGAGTGGACCTGGGAGCAATGGCAATGAAGAGGTACTCCGCATTCCCCAAAGCTCCAGCACTGCTGGAACCTCACCATCAGATTGTTTAGTGTCAAAGCCTGGACACTCGTTGGGGGGGGAGTCTTACCCCTCTGCAGAGGGGCAGTCTGTGTATTCTACAGCCCCAGCCGACTGGGCAATACTAGCTTAAAAGGGTGTTCCGTAAGAACAGTATTGGTACTATTTAACCTATATATGGGAGGGTAAGGGGAATTATAGCTCTCCCAAGGATATTAGAACAAAAGTAAACGTAATAGCACTACTGGAATTCGAATTTGGTTACTATGGTTCCGCTGTCCAGCGCATTAACATTTAAACCACGAAGGCACCCCTTGTACAGAAGGGGAAGAAGAACAGATATCACGTCGCGAATCAAGAACAAACATACAGTGTGACACGACAGTAGAATGATGGTTTGGTTTTTTGGTTGTCTGTGTTTTATGGCATATCAACCTTTCTAGATTGCTTAATGCCAAACCCATGTTTATACATATGATCACTCCTATTTCAAACAATTCAGTTTACCATGAGTACACAGTTTAATTTTCAAAAACATTTCTATTTCAAGCAATTTAGTTTTGTCAAATAGTTCTAATTCAAACAGTTTAGTTTAATATAAATACAGTTTTTTGCTCACACACAGCTAAATGTAAAAACAGTTCTTTTTTAATCAATTCAGTTTAACGTAAGAACAATTTCAATGTTAAAAACATTGGTTTTTTTTTCAAATAATTCAGTTTAGCATTGGTGAAAAGTTTAAATGTCAAAACAGTTCATTTTCAAGCAATTCAGTTCTGTCGAATAGTTTTAATTCAAACAGTTTAGTTTAGTATAAGTACAGTTTGTTTTTTTTTGTTTACACATAGTTAAATGTAAAAATAGTTCTATTTCAAACTTATCAGTTTATCGTAAGAACAGTTTCAATGTCAAAAACATTGTTTTTTTCAAATAATTCAGTTTAGAGTTTAGATATCAAAAACAGTTTTATTTCAAGCAATTCAGTTTAGCATAAGCACATAGTTTAGCTTTATTTGACCCATAGATACACCCTATTAGGTGCTTCCACTCCGGGCTTGAGTGAACCTGGAAGCGATGGTAATGAAGACGTACTCTGTATTCCCCAAAGCTCAAGCATTAGTGGAACCTCACCATCAGATTGTTTACAGATATATGCAGGACACTTGTTGGGGGTTCTTATCCCTCTGCAGAGATGCAGTCGATGTATTGTACAGTCCAAACCGACAGGGTAAAAGAACCATGGAGGATATGGGTACTGAGTTGAATGTTTTAGATAGGAACAGGAACTTAACTTTTATTACCGAAAAAGTTTAAATAACAGATATTTGTTTTTTATATTTTTCTTCATACAGGAAATTTACGGTCAAGGTAGATTTCAAAAAGCTAAGTCCTCTAACCAATTTAATTCTTTTGGTAATACAGTAATATTTCCTTGGAACAATTTGCCTATTCAGATCAAAACATCAATTATGTAAAAGAAAATCAAGATTGAACTGGATGATTTCAGAAATAATGGTAAGAAAAGATTTTAGAAAATTTTAGAAAACATTTTTGGGAAATATCGGGTGAATTGCTTCCCATTATTTGATCTGTACACAGATATTATATTAATATTATATATATTCTGAGCAAAGATTATTTTAAGGTTAATGTTAGAAAATAGTAAAAAGGGGAGATGCCCAAGAAGGCATAGTAAGTAAGTCAGTAAAGTTGTCGACAGTCGTTTAGGGTGACCCGAAGGCTCCCTTTTCAGTAGCTACTACACCGAGGTGTAGGGGAGGGTGCTACTCCTTTCCCTGGATTGCTCCACTTTACCCTTGATTCGTAATTTATATTACTGAGTGTTAAGTAAGAAGGTATCCAGTACAATTTTTAAAAGTCGTTGGTATGACTCGACATGGTATTTAACCTAGGTCTCCCGGACCATTGGTGAACACTCTACCCACCAATAAGCCGGTAAGGGTTCGTAGCAAACAAATAAAGAGTATCGGTTTCAATTATCTGAAAAAGATCCTGGGCAAATCGTAGATGGAGATTCATTATCAAATATCAAAGATTTCTTGGAGGGTTCTAAGCCTGTCAAAATCAATGATACCAATGAATCTTAGCACAGGATAAGTATAGGGTGTCTCTATATGTGACACTATGAGTTGGATATATGCACATATATGTATACAGACGTGTGTGTGTGCACCCATACATGTGTGCGTGTATATATATATATATATATACGCCCACGCACATGTGGAATACACCGACTGCTTTTCGGCAGAGGAGTAAGACCCCCCCCAACGAGTGTCCTGGATATGACACTAAACAGTCTGATGGTGAGGTTCCAGCAATGCTGGAGCTTTGGGGAATGCGGAGTACTCCTTTATTGCCATCGCTCCCAGGTCCACTCTGGTCCGGAGTGGTAGCACCTGATAAGGGTCTTCTCTATGGGTTAAATAGAATTAATAGCATACTTATGCTAAAATGAATTGTTTGAGTAAAACTGAATAGCTTGAAATAAATATGTTTTTGACAATTAAACCGTACTTACATTTAAACTGCATGCTTATGCTTAACTGAATTATTTCAAATAGAACTGTTTTTCGACATTAAAACTGTATTTACACTTAACCGAATTGTTACATAGAACTGCTTGAATAGTTTGAAATAGAAATGTTTTTGACAAACTGTACTTATGCTAAACCAAATTGTTTGAAATAGAACAGATTATTTACATAAAAATGAATTTGACGTTAAATAACCTACAAAGGTTGATATGCCATAAAACCCAACAAAACAGCCAACATCTGTGTGCACACACACACACCGACATACACACACATATACACACATATACACGTGGCAAGATGAGTTAGATTCGGCCTGGATATCAAATTTCAAATGTTTGGAAAACCCATGGACTAGATTAAGGAAATCTAGATAAGAAAATCTTCATACATATGGCCACGGACGTGGGTAAGTGTTAAGTACTTGTCGGGTACTGGTCAAAAACTTAAAAGGGTCAGAATTTAATGTCCCTGTATCGGAGATGGCCAGTCGAGGAAATATTTTTATGTCCCGTTTTTTTAAAGAGAGAAATGGCTCCCAAAAAAGTTATGGGTTTATTCGTGGGTGTCCCATTAGCCGGAAATAATAATAAGACATTCTGTATATATACAGGTGCGTTTTGGGTCCGAGCTGTCAGACTTAGTTTGGGTTCGAGGAAAGTTGATTAGGCCGGAACAAAGAAACAACGAACAGCGACATTACCAGCCGGACCCAGTTTGTTAAGATAATCTTTTGCCCGTCGAAACTCAAACTAGCACTAATTATCTACAAAGTGTTACACGCTCCCCATCCTCCCTTGACGTTTTAACCACATGTTGTTGTGTTTTGGTTCTTTTCCCTATAAACCTGCTTCTCACTTGATACGGCCACACATAAATTCTCGACGTGGACTTAGTAACTTATGCAACGAGCTGCAGAAGCGGGTATTATCACAATATACATAGACCCTATGTGACTGCTAATAACTCTGCTGATAATAATGTTGTGTTCTTTTTTGTTTCAGATTTGAAAATAGTATACTATAACAACTATTTATATTTGATCACAATGCCTTGGAGAAAAGGGGGAAAATATTTTATCGTCACCACTTAATTCAAACCTGTCTAAAAATATATGCAACTTACCTACGTGTATTTGTATCGGCTTTCACCCTAGTTGGGTTGAACCGGCTTCCTCTCGAGAAAGTAGAGCATATCACTGTTTATGTTGCTCATTAAAGAGGACACTTTGGGATTTGATTGAGGGAAGGGTCCCTAGTCCTACCCGGAAAAACGCCCTGTTTGCCGCAGATGCATTGACTGAGTGACCCGAGGCTGCCGGTTGCCAGAACAGACAGCTCCTGGATTTTCACTAGAGCCCTTTCGGCCCTAATACTGCTAGGTGCCAGACCAATCTGCCTTGGGTGGCCCTACCAGGAACGGATGTTCCCGACGGCATAGCTCGCACTACCCGTTGTCACCGACCTACCATGTTGAGGAGGGGTTGGACATGACGTCGGAAAATAGATGCAACCCATGAATATAATAATGATTTATTACTGAGACAAGAAACTCAAAAAAAAAAGATTGCATGTCCTGGAACTTGATATAATCCCAATTAAAAAAAAAAGAATAACATTGATTTGATATCACTAGCTCAAAGGAGGCATTTTTTACCGCATGTCTTCCAAATGACTGTCATTTTCTTTGTCTCAGCAATAAATCCTTATCATATTTTTTGGCTGAATTTTTGAGACACCAAATATTTTGAATAGGGTTGGTGACCATATCTAAAAAACGTGAGAAAAGTAAATATATATATATATATATATATATATATATATATATATATATATATATATATATATATATACTTTAACCTACATCCATGGGCAGGATGCCATATAAGGTTAATTTTTAGGCTCGGTACAAGTAATTAGAATTCGGATTTTTCCTTCTACCAGACTAGTTGCCTTACTGAGGTGAAAGAATACAGTTTATCTTTACATTTACCAATAGCTCACACGTAAAAAGCTCTTGTGCCATGTAAAAGTTTTAGCAAATGGCCAGAAAATAATTCTATTTTCCTTCACTTAAGGCCAAAATAAATAAATCATATTTTCCGTTTGCTTTTCAACTTGCTAAAAAAGAAAAAAAAAGAGAAAAGTAACTTATTTTTTCCTCAAGATAAGACGTCGATCTATAGCCGTAACCTATTTGGCACTAGTAGACGTTCCAAGATTTTCTTGGAGAAACAATCAATCAGGATGTCAGAATATTTACCAAACTTCTCCAAGAATGGAAACCCATCATTCTTAAGAATTTATTAGAAGCGAAAAAAAGTCACTTGCTAAGTTAAGCGATGTCTGGCATGCGACCAAACTTGCTGCACAAGTGTTCAAGTTATAACAGAGGATTGTCATCAACCAGCTTTTGGTTCTTCTTTTTTTTTTCTTTTTAGATAGGTTCGATCCAAGTCCATGAGTAATAAGCAGACTAGGTATTACTATTCAACTCTGACTTTAAAAATCAGTAAGACTGTTGTCTGCAATATCCTAATTTCTTTGTCTGAGAAAAAGTACACGGAAGTCGAATTTATTTACAAAGCCTAATATAGTTGTGGAAATAGGTAAGAAGAAACGGGCACAATGTGAAAATCGAACTCTCCTGTTGGATTCTCACCATCAGATGGTCTAATGTCATATCCAGGACAGCCGTTGAGAAGGGGTTCATTTGTAACTCGATGGAACTTGTTGAATATCAGAAATAACTGCCAAGTAAAGAGGAAGAGCTTGTAAAAGTTTCTAAGCGAATCTGTTAATTGAACTTTCTTATCAATACGCCATATTAGTTGCCCAAGGACAACATTAGGTTCGTTGGTTGCGTTTTATGGTACATCAAATAGTGTGGGTTATTTAATGCCAAATCATTGTTGTATAGCCATGAACAACTATACATAAACATATGCAAGTAGAATCATAACGACAACACGATAAAGACGAGTTACACAGTTCTTTAGAAAAATATACCTCTCACTTTATTTGAAAGGGTTCGAAAGGGTTGGAGGCTAAACAGAACTGCAACATATTGACCCCCACTCTTATGGCCATAACAGTGTTTCTTTCCCGTTCTCTTGGGCTGCTCACCCGGGGGCCTTGGGGCCCAGCCTCTCTGAGACATGTTCCTCACTCCAGCATCTTCTAACTGCAACTGTTCAATTGGGGCCTGTGGCCCCCTCTCCTGGGTGCTGGTCTTCTCCACTGCATCTTATCTCCAACTGACTGTCTTCCTGTCTTCACCCGGGTTATATTATTGTTCGACGCACACCTTCTTGTGGGCGTCACAAATCACACTCAATTCAACCCGTCCACGGTCAAGGTTATATCCTGATATTCCCCGACCGGATGCACCTGTTATTTATACTGGTGCATTTCCTATTTTGACAGCTTGGCCGGGTCAGAGGTAAATATGTTACAATATGATTTTTGAATAGATAATTTTAGGTAAATTTTAAAAGAATAAACCAGAGTTCATTTGTTTGCACATAGTTAAATAGTTTCAAGTATTGGAATCTAACAGTAATAGATTTGTTTAAAAACATTTAAATGGTTTGAGGGTTTGCTATATAAGACTAATTGTTAAATTTAAAATTGACCATTTGTTTGAACGTGTTGTATTCTCATATGCAGATGCATGCAGAATCATAACGACGACAAAATAAAGACGAGCAACACAGTTGTTTAGAAAAATATACCTCTCAGTTTATTGAAAGGGATGTGTGTGAGAGGGAGTTGGATACCGAACAGAACTGCAACATATTGATTCCCACTCTTATGGCCATAACAGCGTTTCTTTCCCATTCTCCTTGGTTGCTCAACCGGGGGCCTGGGGACCCAGCCTCTCTGGGACATGTTCCTCATTCCAGCATCTTTTCTCCAACTGATCTGAACTTCAACTTCTCAATCGGGGGTCCTGAGGGCTCCCTCAGCTGGGTGCTGGTTTTCTCTATCGCATCTTATCTCTAACTGATTGAACTTCCTGTGTACCGAGTTATATAATTGTTCGCCGTCCACCTTCTTCTTGTTGGCGTCACAAATAGCACTCATTCAACCCGTCCACAGTCAAGGTTATATTCTGATATTCCTCGACCGGATACACCGGTTATTTACAGATGGGCATTTCCTATTTTAACAGCCCGGCCAGGTCGGAGGTCAATATACAACACACGCACTTAAATAGTTTCAACCATACCAAATGACTGAAAATTTCTATTCTACCCATGAATGGGACCCTAATAGGTCCTGTAACTCAGGTCCAGAATAAACTTAAGAGTAATAGTAATGAAACTATTCAACATTCCCCAAAGTTCAAAGACTTACCTTTAGATGGTTTAATGCCATATCCAGGACAACCGTTGAGAAAGCGCTCCTTTGTAACACGATGGACCGTGTTGTGTATTAAAAATAAAAGAATAACCGGTGACTCATGTATTTCGGACACTAAAGCATTTATCATATTTACCAACACCTCCATTCGGGCAGGATATGATACAAGGTCAATTTTTAAGCTGAGTTTATCAGGTTCGAATTCACAGTTTTCCTTCTCCTTGACTAGTTGCCTCAACAAGGCGGAAGAACCTAGTCTGTCCTACTATTTGCCAATAGCAGGAGGGAGAATAATTGGATTCATATCTTTCCCAAGGATATTAGTGCTATGTGAAATGCAACCAGTCTCATCCAGGATTTAAACTCGTGTCGCCGTATCCATTTCCCACGACGATAAACATTACACCACTGGCATCTCTAAAAGCTTTTATTCACACTGTCTACATTTTCAGAGAAGTCCAACGCAAACACGAGGAGAGAGGAAGACCTTGTAAGAGTTTATCAGTGA
Source organism: Sepioteuthis lessoniana (assembly GCA_963585895.1). Taxonomy (NCBI): domain Eukaryota; kingdom Metazoa; phylum Mollusca; class Cephalopoda; order Myopsida; family Loliginidae; genus Sepioteuthis; species Sepioteuthis lessoniana. The sequence goes on from CAUZXS010003686.1 coordinate 78,205, forward strand.
ATATCGATTCCAGGTACATAGAGACACACACCCTCCGACCTGACCGATTCGCTACAACATCTAACCCAACTTCTCTCTTTGGGTTTCAAAATTCCACTTCCCGTATTATTTTAAAATTATCTTTTCTTATATAATATCTTCTTAATTATTGCATCACACGCGTTATTAACTTTCATTTTGTTACATAGCCATATACACGAATATGGCCACGTGCGAAATGGGTGATATGGACATCGAATGTTGATAACAATAGAACGTATAAAGAACATAGGAATCTCGAAATTCGAAAACACGTAACGACTTCTTGTTCAGGTACGAAACCTTTTTATTAACTTTGAGTTAAAGGTTTCGACGTAAGGAGGAGAGACACAATCTTCAATGCTGTCTTATTCATTTGGCCCCCATCTCGAGCGGCCCCGTCTCGAGAGGCCCCCACCGGGCGCACGTTCACCTCACGTCTGCGAGCTCCGAAAGTCGATCCTTCTCGTTTGGCGTCTAGTACCCAACTCTCTCTCTCTTCAAATTCTCACTCAAACCTCTGCGCGCTTCCGGTGCGTGACGTCATCCGCACTCCGTCACCCGTTTTGTCTCTGAGTATTGTGACATCTGAGTGACACCTCCATCCGCCCGTGCGCGCCCGCGTTAACAACTGCCTCAATGTTGCACCCAACTAACCCATGTGCTGAGCCGAAAGGTTCTCAGCCTAACTAAACACAAAGGCATGAACCGAAATCCCTCGGTTATTATATAACAATTTAATGTAAATCAATCTTATTCTAAGTGGAAGACATGACTTGTTTACTTTGAATATCATCCAGCTTCAACAATGTTTTGAGCACATGTCACCCCGGCGATCTACAAAACAATCTGTCAAACCTTACATCCCGCCACACATGCAAGAATCACACCATTTGGACTTTTGCGACGAAGTACACTTACACTCAAAGCTTTGTGACCTCAACAAACAGAATGATAAATTATCAATAAAATCTTCATCATCATGTCGTGCCGCTTGCACGGATATCCTTGACCCTCTATCTCCACTTCTCCCTATCGTTCATCGCCTCTGGCAGGTCTTCAGGTCTACATCACGTATCCTCACATAGCTGGTGTATGTATGCTCGTGCTGGTCGTCCTGCTTTTGCTCGACCATATGCGGGGGTCCATAGGAGTACATCAATTATGAGCTCGTCTCTGCTTGGCCAGCAGTGTCCTGAATGTCTGGTTCGTCTAGCTTGGATAGTTTTAATGATGGGAGGCAGGTAGCCGTATAGTTGGTGTCTTGTGGGATGTTGCCGACAGGACTTGTTTGATATTGTTCGCAACATTCTTGTGTAATTGCCGTCTAGCTTCTTCTCCAGTCATTTAGTTACCGTCCAAGTGATGCATCCATAGAGCAGTATCGACAGGACCGCTGCCTGGAAGAAACTGCATTTCATTTTATCGGTCAGGCTTGATTTCCATCTAATCGATAGCTTAGCGATAATAAAATGAATTATCTATGAAATAAATTATCAATAAAATAAATTATCTATGAAGCAAATTATCAATATGATAAATTATCAATAAAATAAATTATCAATAAAATGAATTATCTAAAAAATGATTTATCAATAAAATAAATTTTCAATAAAATTAATTACCAATGAAATAAATTATTCATAAAATAAACTATCTATAGAATAAATTATCAATAAAATGATTTATCAAAAGAATAAATTATCTATAAAATGAATTATCAATAAAATAAATTATCAATAAAATAAATTAGCAATAAAATAAATTATCAATAGAATAAATTATCTATAAAATGAATTAGCAATAAAATAAATTAGCAATAGAAGAAATTATCTATAAAATAATTTAACTACAAAATAAATCAACAATAAAATAAATTATCAATAGAATAAGTTATCAATAAAGTGAATCATCAATAAAATGCATTATCAATAAAATGAATTATCTATGAAAAAAACTATCTATGAAATAAATTATCAATTAAATATATTATCAATAGAATAAATTATCAATAAAATGAATTATGAATAAAATAAATTATCAATAAAATGAATTATCTATAAAATAGACTGTCTATAAAATAAATCATCACAAAAATAAATTTTAAATAGAATAAATTATGTATAGAATAAATCATCAATAAAAAAATTATCTATAAAATGAATTATCAATAAAATATATTATCTATGAAATAAATTATCAAGAAAATTAATTATCAATAAAATAAATTATTAATAGAACAAATTATCTGTAAAATGAATCATCAAAAAATAAATTATCAATAAAAAAATTATCAATAGAATCAATTATCTATAAAATAAATTATCTATGAAATGAATCAACAATAAAATAAATTATCAATAAAATAAATTATCAATAGAATAAGTTATCAAAAAAATTAATTATCAATAAAATAAATTATCAATAAAATGAATTATCTATAAAATAAACCGTCTATAAAATAAATTATCAATAAAATAAATTATCAATAGAATAAGTTATCTATAAAATTAATTATCAATAACATAAATTATCAATAAAATAAATTATCAATAAAATAGATTATATGCTTAATTACCAACTTAATTATTTTACACATTTTCAGAGATGCAGTCTGTGTATATTCAGCTCCTGTAGTAAATTTATTTTTAAAAAAATTTTTTTCAATTTTTTATTCTTTAATTACATTTTGACCTAAATTACAGATTTTTTATTGAATTAGATTTAAACTTTAGTTAATAACCTTACGTAATGATACAGTAATAGATATATTAAACTAAAACAAATATTTAATTTATTTAAAATATTTTAAAATTTCAAAACTATTTAGAAACCATTAATCAGTTACACTTTTTATGAGTAGTACGTATGTATTATATGCTTTTTCACAATTTTATATCGAACATTTTATTTTATTTATTCATTTACATTAATTCTCAATTTAACTTTATGCTTTTCTTTTAAATTTTTTTTGTTAATTAAACGCAGTTTCTTCCAGGCAGCGGTCACATCGATACTGCTATATGGATGCACTACATGGACGCTAACAAAACGGCTGGAGAAGAAACTAGATGGCAATTACACAAGAATGCTGCGTGCAATCCTCAACAAGTCCTGGCAGCAACACCCCACAAGACACCAACTGTACGGCCACCTGCCCCCTATCACGAAAACTATTCAAGTTAGGCGAACCAGACATGCAGGACATTGCTGGAGAAGCAGAGATGAACTTATAAGAGATGTACTCTTATGGATCCCCACACATGGCCGCGCAAAAGCAGGACGACCAGCACGAACGTACATTCAGCAGCTATGTGAGGATACAGGTTGTTGTCCTGAAGACCTGCCTAGAGCGATGAATGATAGGGAGGAGTGGCGAGAGAGGGTCAGGGATATCCGTGCTGCCAGCACGATATGATGATCAATAGTTTAAATTTAGCCCTATATATATGTGTGTGCTTGTGTGTGTGTGTGTGTCTGTGTCTGTATGTGTGTGTGTGTTAAGAGCTAACTTCTGCTGATTATATAAGCTATTTGGTTGGGCTCAGAATTCGCCAAATGCATATTCTCAAGCGGTGTAAGACTTTCCCTTAAAAGGAATATTCTTAGTATGAAATTTAAATAAATCCGGTTGTAAGGATCTACTTAAGTATCTTTACGATGTGTGAAGTAGCTCTTCATGTTGTATAGCTTGATAAATGAAGGGACATAATAAGGAAATGATGAAACTATTAACACATTCTGAACAAAAATATAACATATTCATTTCTCAAAAGAGTCGAAATGACAGAGGACTGCTATGTTGACCTTTTCTTAACCCACATTTTGATTCCATATTCTGGGTTTTATGTCTTTGCTTCCTTGACGAGAGGTTCTTAAATTTTTATTTTGACATCCGTGAACGACACATCCTCCCCGCGAGCGCATCAACGCGTGTGGTCAAGTTTGCACTTAATTAAGCCATGTGCTGAGCCGAAAGGTTCTCAGCCTAACTAAACCCAAAGGCAAGATATATAATACGAAATCCCTCGGCCATTATATTACATCACCTAATTCGATTTCTTTATGTATCGTTTTTCAACTTAAATCCAAACCAAAGATTGAACTCAAAAGTTTCATTAAGATATTAAGTTTTGTTCTCCTAATGTTAGCCTACATTCCCCGCAAGCTTGTTTCATTTTACGGGAACATGCCTTTTAATTTGCTCTAAATTAGTCATTAGGGAAAATATTTCACTGTCTTACTGTCACTTGACTTCGAGTGCTTGCGTGAATCTTTGTAAGATTAAAGAAGAACAAATAGAAGAGTTTATCATGCTATACAACATAAAGACAAAACCACGTTTACACTTGAATAATCGAATGCCAGATTAACAAATGTTAATGAACAACTCGCGCATAAACAAAAGGAGAACAGATTACAATTGCAATTGAATGGTTATTTTTGATCACTATTATAAGGCATGCATCTCTGTGTCAGTTGCTTGTTTCCCGCGTCGAAGACGGAAGCTCTGTGAAGTATTTTAAAATACACACACTGGATCAACGCAAATCAACACAAAAGGTGGCGTCGCGTCTTACGAACACTTTGGTTTTGTTTTTATTTATTTTTCTCGCCCCAGAATACAACAGGAACAGAATAGCGCGAACTGTTTGTCGGCACATTTCCAGTTAACCTTTGTTTAAAATGGCCGCTCTATTTGGCGCGAAAATCTTTGGCGCGATTTGCAAGTCTACAAAAATGGCGATTAATTTGTTTTTTTGTTTTTTTTTAATTTGTGCTGCTTTTAATTATCGATTAATTAATTCTTGGTTGTTTCATCAACTCAGCGTGATTGTTTTATTATTTGATTGAGAAAACTTTCTCAGAGGGGGAAGACGTGTCTGGGCGCCAATTTCAGCGAAGTGTAAGAGGATGCACATGTTAGAGTGAAAGGTTGTTTGGATATAAAAGCAAGTCCATGGAGATAGAGAAACGTGCGAGTCTGTCGCTTTGAAGACGAGAAATTTAAAGAAAAAAATACATGTATTTTATACAGGGTCGGACAGAAGCAATACGTCAATCAAATACTATATATTATTCACAAACCGACGAATCCAGTTCCACAGCACATGCACACACATACACACGCATAACCACTCACACACGTATGGAGGTGCCCGTGGTGTAGTCGTTATCGTCGTAGGAAATGGACACGGCGACACGAGTTCAAAATCCTGGACGAGACTGATTGCATTTCACATAGCACTAATACCCTTGGGGAAGGTATGAATCCAATTATTCTCCCTCCAGCTATGGGTAAATAGTAGGACAGACTAGGTTCTTCAGCCTTGGAGAAGGAAAACTGTGAATTCAAACCTGTTAAACCCCGCTTAAAAATTGATCTTGGAGGGGTTGGTAAATAGTACCACTCACACACGTAAACACACGCATACACATATATACCCACGCACACTACACACACATAAACGTATGGAGAAAAACTTGACGGCAACTACACAAGAATGCTGCGAGCAATATTGAACAAGTCCACAAAGCAGCAGATGTACGGCCACCTACCAACCATCACGAAAACTAATCAAAATTAGACGAACCAGACATGCAGGACACTGCCGGAGAAGTACGGACGGACTCATAAGTGATGTACTTTGATTTGATTGACGTATTGCTTCTGTCCGACCCTGTATAAAATACATGTATTTTTTTCTTTAAATTTCTCGTCTTCAAAGCGACAGACTCGCACGTTTCTCTATCTCCATGTACTCCTGGGGACCCCTTCACATGGACGAGCAAACAAGGACGTTCAGCACGAACCTATATACAGCAGCTCTGTGCTGACACGGGAAGGAATCTTTAAGATGTGCCGGAAGCAATGGACGATAGGGAGGAGTGTCGAAAGAAGGTCAGGGATATCCATGCTGATGGCGTGACATGATGATGATGGTATATGTATGCATATATATATGCAAAAGGAAATAAAAAATGCTTACAGAGTAGGTGTACAACACAAAAAAACATTAAAAAAAATGAACACGAAATCTGCTACCTAATGTTTCACGTCATCCGACTGAAGAGTAACAAATATGAACAATCGATCCTAAAATATTATGGTTTAAAACTATGTGTTATGATAAAAAGACAGGTGTCCCTTACACATTAAAAAAAAAAAAAAACAAATTAAAAAATTCTGCGTGCGGAAGCAAAATTAGGAATCTTAGTATAATAAAAAACGACTCTTATAAAACAAGATTAATTTTTGTTTTAAAAAATAGAAAGAAAATTAAGAAGATAAACACGAAACAGTAAATTTACTCAACTTGGCCACCACTTTTTTTTTTTTTTTCGATTATTGTATCAACACGATTTCGAACAGATTTGCATGCCTTCGAAATAGATTCTTCTTGTTTTTTATCCCATTCTTCCTCTATAGCAGTCTCAAGCAAATCAATATTCCGATGGGAAGTTACATTTGTTCCGTTATCTTAAACACCCCATAGAACATAATCACTGGAGTTACGGTCTAGGCTTACATCTAATTTAATTGATGTCCTCAGTGTTCTCTTGGACTTTCAGTTCATTAGCTTGCTTTCTTATTGACGCTGTAAGGTCTTCTTAATCGTCGTTGCGAAAGCAGTAAAAATCCTTAGTTTCATTTTTTGTTTAATTTTCCACTCACGCTTTCCCTTAAAAACATTTTTTGGATAAATAATATTTCTTTGCTTTGTATACAATGGATAAAAATACTTTGGCTTGGTTTCGGCGTTAGGCAAATCGTAGATTCTTCGTCGGTTCTTTTCTTGCTCACTTACATCAATAAAACAGAGGGCTTGAATAAAAGAGCTAATCATGAAAATTTTGATTCATGGCCTTTTTTTTAATATTGGACTAATCAAACTAAAAAAAATCATATTTTTCTTCTGCACCCTATATATATAAATAAAGTTGGCGAACATAGTGGTATATATATATATATACAGATCTGTCTGTGGATGACTATATATATATATATATATATAGGGTAAAGAGGAGCAATACAGGGAAAGAAGTAGTACCCTCCTCTACACCTTGCTGTTGTAGATTTTGAAAAGGGAACCTTTTAACTGCAGTCGCCAAGTTTACTTTATATATATATATATATATATGTAAAAACTGCAGATAATTTTGAGTCTCCATTACTGGAGTTCGGAGAATGTGATGTGCCCCGTCATTTTCTTTAGTTTTAGGTTCTTTCTGGTGATATCTTTTAGGTCTTAATCTAAATGCAAAACAAAATTGTTCAATTTTTGGCGTGGGATAATTTTCTTAGCTATATTAAACAAGGCAGCTGCGTGTGTTGTATTTTGGCCTTCGACCCGGCCCAAAATGCCATTCAAGGTGATGCATTGGAAGGAAGTGATACATTCCAATGGCAGTTAGGAGAGGAAATCGCATGAGCGGAAATTGGCTAACAAAATGGGACAAAAATCCCATGATACTCTCATAGACTGACGCACCGGAAGAGAGTGACCTCTGAACTGCATGACAGTTATTTCCGCTTGATAACGATTAAACATGCGATTTCAAAGATCGAGTGGGCGATCGAGTGGGCGTTGAACAATTATATAGCTCAGTCAAGACAGAAGTCAGACGGTTGAGTTCGAGTTCCAGTCGGAGGGGGTGAGATGTTGTAAGAAAAGCCGGACCCGTGTGAAAGTGCCCTTGGGAACCCCGATTGAGTTTGGGGACCAGAGAAGTTGCTGGTAAGTAGCAGTAAAGAAAGCCAGCACCCAGCAGAGTGGACCTCAGGGTCTCTGGTTGAGCATCAGGAGAACGAAAAAGACACAACGTTGACGGCTCTAAGTTTGGAGTCAAAATATTTCAGTTATGTTCGGTCTCCAACTCCCTTTCACACGCAAACCTTGAATAACCTTTTCGAACCCTTACAATAAAGTGAGAGGTAAATATTTTGATAAAGAAGTCTTCCTGCGTGCGTCTTTATTATTTTATCGTTATGATACGGCACATGAGAATATAACACGTGTAAGTTGTTCGTTATGGAATCGAATACTTGATAAATAGAATTATTGATATTCAATAGCAATCCTTAAAAACATAGAACATTGTTTAAACAAATGATTAATATAAAATCGATTGTTTTAATTAAATATTAATAGTCGAAACTCTTTAACTGTGTGTAAAGAAATTAACAACTTTGAATGTATTCATTAGTTTTAGAGTATTAAGTAGGCAACCCTAGTGGAGGGCTACCCGAAAGCTCCCTTTTCAATAGCTACTACACCGATGTGCTACTCCTTTCCCTGGATTGCTCCATTTTACCTTTGAAACGTACCTTATAATGCTGGGTGTTAAGCAAGGAGTTACCAAGTACCACTTTTTGAGTTTTTAGTAAGACTCGACCTGAGATCGAAGCCCCGGTCTTCCGGCCTATTGGTGAACACTGTATTACTAAGCCAATGGACCGGTAGCAACACTCAAAACTATTTAACAGTGTTCAAACAGATAATTAAGATTAAACAGAATTATTATTGATGGATAACATTACTTGAAAGCCTTTGTGAGCGAACAACCTAGTTGTTACGCATTTGAAAAGAAATTTACTTAAAAACTTGTCGAATACAAATCATGTCAGATATTTCCTGATGATCCAGTTGGTGAAACCTGGGTAGATTGGCTTTACTCTGTACGTTTTACTATATATATATATATATATATATATATTGACACACAATTGAAAAAAGAAACCAGACCAATATTTTATCATTTTATAGAAATATTATAGGATAATGATCGATCTTATTAGGTATTATATACAACCAAACTTTACCACAGTCAAACTCAGTAGACTAAAAATTGAAATTGCAACAACTCTGTTAAAAATGCGTATATATATATATATATATATATATATATATATGTTTTATTAAATGCAACAGATACTTCATGTTTTCGGACCAGTAGCAGGATACACCGACTGCTTCTCTACAGAGAGTTCCGACTTCCGCAACGAGTGTTTTGAATATGATACTATACCATCTAACGGCGAGTCTACAGCCTTGGAGATTTTGTGAAGCTCTATTAATGCTGGAGCTTTGGAGAATGTGGAGTACACATTTATTGCCATCGTTCCCGGGTCCTCACTGGCCCAGTATGGTAGCATCCGATAGGGTCCTATCTATGGGTCAAATAGAACTAAACTCTGTACTTATGCTAAACTAAATTGTTTGAAATAGAACTGTTTTTGATATTTAAACTTTGTATTTATCCTAAACTGAATTGTTCGAAAACTATTCGGGCATTCAAGTGTTCGAATTAGAACTGTTTTTACATTTAACGGTGTGTAAATAGAATAGTATACTTATGTTAAGCTGAATGATTGAAATGGAACTGGTTATATAAAATTACTTTGGCATTAAATAACATACAAGGGTTGATATGCCATAAAACCCAACCCCAAAAAATCCTATATATTTAATATATATGTATAAAGAGGATTTGGCATTAAATAGCCGACAATGGTTGATATGCCATAAAACACAACCAAACCAAATCATATATATTTAATATACATGTATAAAGAGGATTTGGCATTAAATAACCTACAATGGTTGATATGCCACAAAACCGAACCAAACCAAATCATATATATTTAATATATATGTATGAATATGATTTGATATTTAATAAACTACAAGGGTTGATATTCCATAAAACAAAACAAAAGAAAACAAAATTACGTTAACTTTCGGACAAACACCCTTGAGAAATTGTATTATAGAAGTCCTGTGTACATACGACAAAGTTCTGCATTCTTTCCACCCAGAGGTCAAATGACTAGAATAAAATACTTGATCGGATCAAAGATAGAATCTCCAAACTCGAAGTGTTTCTTTTGGTTTTATGGCATATCTATACTTACCAACCCCTCTTCTCGGGCAGGATCTGACACAAGGTAAATTTTTAAGCGGAGTTTAACAGGTCTGAATTCAGAGTTTCCTTCTCCTCGACTCACCAAGGTTGAAGAACCTAGTCCGACCTACTACTTACCCGTAGCTGGAGGGAGAGTAATTGAATTCATACCTTTCCCAAGGGTATTAGTGCTATGTGAAATGCAATCAGTCTCGTCTAGGATTTGAACTTGTGTCGCCGTGACCATTTCCAACGACGATAACCATCACACCACGGGCACCATTTTTTTACCAACCCCTCCACTCGGACAGGATATGACACAAGGTAAATTAAGTGGAATTTAACAGGTTTGAATACTGATTTTTCCTTCTCTTAGACTAGTTGGCTCACTAAGGCTGAAGAACCTAGTCCCGCCCTACTATTTAACCATAGCTAGAGGGAGAGTAATTGGATTCATACCTTTCCCAAGGGTATTAATGCTATGTGAAATGCAATCAGTCTCGTCCAGGATTTGAACTCGTGTCTCCGTGTCCATTACCTACGACAATAACCAATACTCCACGAGCACTGTTTTATGGCATATCAACCACTGTATGTTATTAAATGACAAATCCATTCTTTTTTTTTAAAGAAAAACAAGTAAACATCAGTCATTTGTTTATATTTAATTAAGTGATCAAACAGTTCTATTTCTAACAAACTGTATATAAACAAATGACAGGTGTTTAATTGAATAGTTAGTTTTATATAGCAATACTTGGAATGATTTAACTTTTTTGACTCATACTTAAATGAATTGTTAAAAATAGAACGGTTTGATCCTTTATCAGTGTGTATCTAAATATATGTTTACCAATCAAATGTTTAATATATATGTAAAAAAGAGTTGGCATTACATAATCAACTATAGTTGATATGCCATAAACCAAACCAAACCACACCAAATCAACTCTGTTTAATGCCAAATCCTTTTTATAAGTATAAATTTTAATTTTATGATTTTAAAACGAGTTAAATGGTTTCATGTATTCCTATCCATCACGAATAATTAATTTTTTATATTAACCGTTTATTTGAATACCGTGAAATGCTTTCAAGTATTCCTTTCAAATATGAATAATTCTATTCAGTATTAATCCTTTGTTTTCACACAGTTAAATAGTTTCAAGTATTGTTTTCTATCACTAACAATTTGATTTAACAGCAATCGTGATTTGCACCGAGTTAAATTGTTAAACAGTTCTATTTAACCCATAGATGCGATGCTAACAGCTATCACCAGTACTGGTCAGAGTGGATCTGGGAGTAATAGCTACGAAGCGATTGGCAACATTCCTGAAAGCTCTACGGATGATTTAGTATCAGACCCAGGCCACTTTTCATGATGAGGTCTAAACTCTCACTAGAGATGCAGTGCGTGTATTTTGCAGCCGTACCCAACAGACTTGACAGATTTGTGGGAAGAGGTTCTTGAAACACGAAGGGAAAAAATATGTAAGCAGCAATCTTTGCTAATCTCTGCTGTTTAGCGTCTGCAAACCAAATAACTCACTTTTCAAACTTTTTTCACTGTGTTTTCTGACAAGGTTACTTCCTAATGGATCCCATCCGTTGATAAAAAGGGATTTCTGTAGTCGCTGTGTCACTAACACAGTGTGATTCTCAGCGATATGTTTCCAACTTGCTCAACGGCCAGACTGATGTGAATTACCGACACAATATGATACATCTCACCAATCAATTACGTAACAACACTTAATAACTTGCAAACAGTCACAGCAGTTCGTATGTAGTCACCCATCTAAGAACTGAGTTGCTTGACTCCACTGATCTGACGGTAACTGAACCGTTTTACTTATTGGTAAAAATCGATGTTATATTCAATGAAGCGAAGTATTTACTAATACAACACATCTATCATCAGCAGGCAAGATTTTTAAGATGATCAAAGTTGATTTGAATTTAGAGCTTTCCTTCAGTAAAACAATTAGCGATTTTAATTGATTATTTTAGTTAATTTTTTTTATCTAATTGATAAAATTTGTGCTTGCAGAAACATTGAGTTTGTCTTGGCAGGTTTTCGATTTCTTAAAGTCAGGACTTGCGTAGAGCATATTTTGAATTCAACACCTGTTAAAATAAAAATTGACCGGTTTGTTTTGAAATCAGCTGTAAGCCATATATCAAAATAAACATATCTGCTAATATTTGCTATGACGTGTCAATAAAAGTTTTAGTGATTACGTGGGATTAAGGGATTAGTTAGAGAGATTAATTAGAAGAAAATGTTCAAAGTTTAAGAGTCAGTTGATGTCCGGGTTAGAGTCAGATGTTAGAGTTAGCGAGTTGAGTCAGGTAGTCAGTTGGAAACGGAGCTTGAGATGCCCCGATAGGGTGGGATCGGGTTGGCGAAGAAGAAATATCTTAATTTGTGTTATCCGTTTTGTCTCCCACACTTTACTCTATCTGTCTATCTAAATGAGTTGACGCGATTCTTAGTTTCTATTTCTCTCCTTTAGTTGTTTATTTGGGTTTTATGGCATATCAAACTTTGTTGGATATTTAATGCCGATTCTATTTACATACAAATAAACTGTTCCATTTCGAACAATTCTGTTTAGCAAAAGTAGATGGTTTAATTAAGAAAACAATTCTATTTCAAGCTATTTAGTTTAGTCAAACAGTTTTATTTCAAACAATTTTATTAGTATAAGTACAGTTTTTTTTACATACTGTTAAATGTCAAAACTGTTCTATTTCAAACAATTTAGAATAGCATAAGTACAGTTTCAATGTCAAAAACAGATCTGTTTTAAAAAATACAGTTTAGTATACAAAACAGTTCCATCCCAAACAATTCAGTTTAGCATAAGTAGGCAGTTTAAATGTCAAAACGGTTCCATTTCGAGCAATTCATTTGTGAATAAGTACGCAGTTTAGATACCAAAACAGTTCTATTTTAAACAATTCAGTTTTGCATGAATACGCAGTTTAAATTAAGTACGAAGTCTAAATGTCAAAACAGTTCTATTTCAAGCAATTAAGTTTAGCATAAGTACATGGTTTATTTCTATTTGACCCATCATTGGAACCTCACCATCATAATTAGTGTCTTATCCTGGATACTTATTGGGGGTGGGTTACCCCTCTGCAGAGTTGCATGTTGAAAGAGTTTTATTTCAGATAATTCAGTTTAGCATAAGTACACTGTTTAGAAGCCAAAGCACTTCTATTTTGAACAATATAATTCAGCATAAGAACACATTTAAATATCAAAAAAGTTCTATTTTAAACAATTCAGGTTTGCATATATACGCAGTTTAAATGCAAAAAATATTGAACTCAAGAAACCACTGTTTAGTTCTATTTAACCCATAGATTGGACCTTTATCAGGTTCTACCACTCCCAGCCTGAGTGGATCTTGGAGGGGTAATCCGCATTCCCCAAAGCTCCAGCATTACATGAAACTCACCATCAGATTTTTTAGTGTAATAACTAGGACATTCATTGGGGGTGTCTAATTCTACAGCCCCAGCGGACTGAGTAATATATTTCTCGCTTCGCGACTACTATTAAAAAGTTAGACAATATAAATTTTCAAATCAAGAAACACAGTCGTGTTTGTCTTGAGTGCGTGAGAACTCTAAACATGTCGGTTTTTCACTGTTAGTGAAGCCCTTCTAGACCTGCGAACCTTCCAATGCAAAAGAACCGAGGCCGTCCTACTATTTACTCATTAGCTTGAGGGAGCAAAATGGATTCATACGAGGATCATTAATAAGTTTCCAGATTTTTTCCGTATGGGCAGTTTTATTGATAGTACATACATGAAACTCTAGTCCCCTTCGATGTAATCTCCTCCGGCTGCAATGTACTTCTTCTACCGTTCCAACAACTTCTGGAACGCCCTATCGAAGTCCTCTCGTGTGAGCGTGTCAAAGACCTTTGCACAGCCTCTTTCATCTCGTCAATTCTCTCATAACAACAGCCTCCGAGCTTAGGGAATAACCAAAAGTTACAGGGAGCAAGGTCTGGACTATAGGGAGGATGACGAACTGTCTTGATGCCCATCTTGGTCAAATAGTCTGTGACAAGGATGGAGTTATGGACTGGTGCATTGTCCTGGTGGAAATCCCACTGACCCGATTTGAAGAGTGCTGGCCTCTTCCCTAGGAATCTCTTCTTGAACTCCCTTAACACCGCAACATAGTAACCCTAATCATTTGGCCAATCAACCCTATTGTATTGACTTCCTTACTCCTCCCACACCTCTCATCATCCCTCACAGACTCCCTGCCTTCCTTGAATCTCTTATGACACTCAAAAACTGATGCTCGATTCATGCAAGATGCTCCAAAAGTAGTCTGAAGC